>CM055745.1:6188203-6475414 GCA_029465975.1 Dallia pectoralis | reverse complement strand
GTCTGTCAGCCTCTGTCTGCCAGAGACCCGTCTCTCCGTCCTGCCCATGTCAACTCTTGGATTATATTCTGCTCTTGTGTTTTGGGCGCCAGGGCCGCGCCCCTTGGTGGGGGGATTCTGTAGGGACAGAGCCCTGTCCTCGCACTCCATGGTGGTGATGACACCTCCCCGCATCCGGAGGGAGGAAAATTAGGGACTTGTTCGTTCACCTGTGTTATTGTCCGCACCTGGGTTGTATTTGCTCGTTAGTCCCTGTACTTAGTTCTGTCGGTTCCTGTCTTTCAGTGTCGGTCATTGTTAAGGTATGTTTCTCTTGTTTTTTGCGTTTGCTGGTCCTGTTATGTATTGCGTGATTATTCTGGTGTTCTGTGTTTAGTATGTTTCTGTCTCACTAAGGGAGGTTTTGTTAATTATGTTTGTTCTTCTGTGTTTATGTTAAGTGTTAGGATTGTCTTGGTATGAAGCTACCCGTTCCTGTTTTGGGAGAAAATAAACCCTGTTATTGCAAGCACTCTGCGTTTGTGTCCTCAACCTGCTCAAAGCCTCAATCCTGACAGTATCATCAGACCGTATCATCAGACTGTATCATCAGACTGTATTATCAGTGTTGGGCAGGCGCTGTGTGCAGTTGCTGTGAGCACTGTGTAAATCGCTATATAAATATGTATTTTATTATTATAAGGTTCTGAGAGGTGCAGAGATGGTGATCCGCCGAGCTTCAACAATCCAAGCTCCTAAGGTGTCGGCAGTCACACATTGTCCGAGAGGATATTGGAACGAAGGATGTTTTTCTGCTGGGGAACACATTGAGGAGACCCAGATTGGCATCGACAACCATCATTCAGACTTGTTGTCATTGGTTGTGTTTGTGTTTCCCAAGCTAAGGCTGAACCACGTTGCCAAACTCACCTCTTTTGAACTGCAAAAAGGGAGCAGAGAAAGAAGCTCTGCAAAACAGTCCTCTACCAGGGGTTTTAGTGGTGTGTGTGTGTGTGTGTGTGAAATATAAACAGCTTAAAGTAGAATATAATCATGTATTGTTTTCAACTGATTAAATATCTAACTGTTTCTGCTTCTCTGTCATAATTATAGTGTGTGATTTGCAAAATACCAATCATAGCCTACATCACATCATATATCAGAATATTATATTACTGTTAAGCCCACTATGAATATTAAAATACGCTGAACCATGTGTCCTGTGTCATAGCTACATGTATGACCTTTGCAGCAAAAAAAACACGTGAAAATCAGTTGTGTATTCAGTGAGGTATGATTAAATCAGTTGTGTATTCAGTGAGGTATGATTAAATCAGTTGTGTATTCAGTGAGGTATGATTAAATCAGTTGTGTATTCAGTGAGGTATGATTAATCAGGTGTGTATTCAGTGAGGTATGATTAAATCAGTTGTGTATTCAGTAAGGTATGATTAAATCAGTTGTGTATTCAGTGAGGTATGATTAAATCAGTTGTGTATTCAGTGAGGTATGATTAAATCAGTTGTGTATTCAGTAAGGTATGATTAAATCAGTTGTGTATTCAGTAAGGTATGATTAAATCAGTTGTGTATTCAGTGAGGTATGATTAATTGAATGCGCTGACAGCTTATTGCACCAGCCAAACGGATTACACTGAGTGGAGCGGTGGACCGCCGCAAGATGGCGGCCGCATTTCTCGTCAGCGCCAGTAGGCATAGCGGTAGATGCGGCGTCTATGTATATTATGTCTATGGTGATTATTACGTAATAATTGATCCAATGTATAAATTGCCACTAATTGAAACAAAGCCTCATTGCTCAATGATCTTTACAGGTAAGCAGGCTAAAGATGTCCTTCTACAGTATATGATACAGGGGATAATAATGGGAAGTTAGCGATTTAATGTGTATATCTAGTTCATTGGTCATTAGGCATTCAACATTTAATCAATTTTGTTATATTTTAATATCTAAAAATATTTACCAGCCTAAAATGTTAATATTTTACAGAAATTCACAGTAGAACAACACAGTAGAGCGAACAGAATGCAGCTGAAACCAGACGGTGTCCCTGGACTCCGTGCTTTCAACAAAGTGCAGTTGGATCAGGCCTCAAGGGGGGGCTCCTCCACCAGGACCTCAACCTTATCCTCTCTCCATAACTCCTTGGCCGCATCAGAAGAGCGTCGCAGAAAGGTACTCCCCTCGATGGACACTTTATTAAGGAGGTACAACCTTTTACCGGAGGTGAAACCAGAGAAACCAAAGTTGACGAAGCCCGTTGGGCTGAAACCCAAGGGAAGAAAGGTTAAAGCCAGCGGATCAAGGTTTCCTCCAAACTATGGGTCCCGCCCTACTGGCACTGTCAACGTGGAGCGGCAAGAGGTTCCTCCCATCTCTAAACTGGTACATTAGGAGCAAGGTGGTTTCATCAACCAGTCTCTGCTCGCCACCAAGACAGAGTCCATGGCCAGAAAACCTCAAAGCACGGCCCTGCTGGAACACCTGTCCCCCAAACCACCTGTGATGGCCCGGACTAAAATGTTCCCCTCCATAGTCCAGCGCAACAGGTCCTTGGTAAAGACCAAGAGCACCAAAAAGAAGCAGGAGAACGGTCAGTACTCCTATTGATGTAATGTCTGCTTTTTGTATTATTTGCATAATCTCTCTATACAGGATGTGTGTTTGCTTATGTCGACTATGACCAGGAACAGAACTTTTAATTATATTTAATGAAAGAAATAAACAATACGTTCTCCTTTTCCAACAGCGTGCAGTGAATGCAGAGACAGAGAATGCTGTGACCTGCACAGATATCTCAAAATTGCCTCTTACTTCGCTGAGCCTCTTCAGCCGTGGAGATGTGACTCTGATGACCAATGGAGTTCTATCCCCTTAATGGAACACCCGTCCCCCAATCCACCTGTGAAGGCCCGGACTACAATGTTCCCCTTGATATCCCAGGTCTACATGTCCTTCGTAAAGGCCCAGATCACCAAAAAGAAGCTGGAGAACGGTCAGTACTTGTGATGTCATGTCTGGTTTTTGTATTATTTGCATAATCTGTCTATACAGGACGTTTGTTTGCTTACTTTCTCCTTTTCCAACAGCGTGTGAATGCAGAGACGGAGAATGCAGTGACCTGCATAGATATATCGACTTTACCTCTTCCTTCACTGAGCCTCTTCCGCCGTGGAGATGTGATGAAGACTAGGTGCTGGACAATGGCATCCTGATGCCCACCTGGTACATGTGCCTAGTGTACGAGCCAGAGAGCAGCAGTACTGGCAGGAGGAGGGTGACGCAGTAGGGGGACGATTTTCCACCTGTGACCCGGTGTAGCCAGAACTTAGAGCTCAATACGGGCTTTGAGGCGAGCTAGGAAGATAGTGGCAGACTCCTCTCACCCTGGACACTCACTATTCAACCCACTCCCCTCCGGCAGAAGGCTTCGGTCCATCAGGACCAAAACCTCACGCCATAAGAACAGTTTCTTCCCATGTGCTACTGGCCTTCTCTAGCCGGCCAATGTCTAAATAAAGTTTGATTTTTTTTATAGACTGGATAGCTTCAATAATTCAAACGTCAAGTCACATTGTTGCTTTCATTTGTTTCATACCCACATTTCCCAAAATATAAAATTAGAGACTAAAGTAGGATACATAGACAAAACTTGTCATCACACAAATATGAAAATGATATAGAATAATACGTTGTCATGGTACCTAGTGTTTTTAATGTCAATACATACATTTTTATATCCAATCTGATTATTTCTGTTAAATGTTTCAGTGGCTTTATCTAGCAGATTGTTTACGTTACTAATTCAAAGAAACAACTGAAGCTCTTTATAATTGCTACAACAGCAAAGCATAAGCATTATTAATTTATTCATCATTATTTATTTTAAAATATGTTTCATAAAGGTCTTTTAAACTTTTTTTAAATGTCATTATCGCTTTTTCATATGACCAATGTAATTTCTCTAAAAAAACTAAATGCTATTGGTAGTACTGTAATGCTCCTTAACATCCTAAAACAGTTGAATAAATCAATGTTAAAATAATGAGCAAAAATTAAATATTAATACAACGATTTAGTTGCAAGTACCTGTGGATGAGTTGTAATGTAAAAATGTTGTCAACTTGGTCCCCAAGAAGAGCTGCTGCTGCTTTTGGCAGTTAACTGGTGTCATATGGTTAAATGGTGGAGTACATACATGTAAACGTCCTAAAACATCTCACAACAACAATGAGTAACATAGAACAATACCATACAAAGACATGACCAAACACAGGGGACCATATTCTCTACTAATGATGTGTCTGTGATGATGAGACCAGACCGGACAATAATGTGAAAGAGGGAAGGGACGATGGCAGCCGGTGAAGATCCACGCCAAAGCCTGCCAGCAGGTAGCGGTAGAATGGCGTCAGAGGGAGCTCTGACAACTGGAAGCAGCAGTAGGTTCTGTGTTTCAAACAGCTGTTTGAAAATAGCTAAATAGGAAGAAGTCATCCTGTAGAGAAGTTTTAAGTGAACTGTTTCACAAGAATTCTTCTGATGATCGTCCAAGCTTTTTTATTACCCAACAGAAAATCTGCTATTAGCATGACTTTTGTTATTTTTGAATGAAAACTATTTTATGTATATTGTGAGAAAAATGACATACAAAATTTTAAGTAAACCAACATTAGATTGCTCTAAGGCGTGTCTGCAATATTTCGGTAAGAAATACTCTGCCAAGACACACTCATTTTAGTTACATCAAGGCAGTTACTTCACACTACAACGCCTCTGCGACTTATATGCAATAACCTTATCAATATATTTTTAGACATCCAAATTAATTTGTTCTTACTGTCTGGAACTGGTGAGCCAAAAACAGCCGTTAGTTTTGTTCTGGACATTTTTTTATGGTAATCTGGGGATGAAACAATGTACAATGTATGGAAATCTTTTCAAATGTCATTATGCTCGCTGCAGTAGTGGAAATTAATGTATGGATTAAACTTCATTGTTTAATCTGGGTGTTACATGGTAGTGACCCTTTGATCTCTCACTGCATGAGTCCCCAAAACTCATAGTGTCAGCGAGAATTGGGCAGTTTGCCCGACCTTAACACCTGCACACATCTAAAGTCCGGCCAATCCGGTCCACAGTAAGTTCCACTTCATCAATCAATCTCTTTTTATAAAGCCCTTTTTGCCACAAAAATTTCACAAAGTGCTTTTATAAACACCCAGCATGAACTCTAATTTAGAAGAAACCTAGTGAGGAACCAGGCTCTGACAGGTGGCAAGTCTTCTTCTGACTGTGCTGGGTGAGCATATAATTGTTTAGGTTAATAATTATTAAATGCAGAGAAAAATGCTAAATAAAATAGTCGAGGTCAAGTACAGTCAGAAGGGGACAACTGGGATGGTTGAAGGTTTAGCAGATTGGAAGCCGGAACTGTCAGGTAGCATCAGCTGCTCAGCCTGCAACACAACCAGTGGGGACTTATACTATATATATATATAAACTGTCAGGTAGCATCAGCTGCTCAGCCTGCAACACAACCAGTGGGGACTTATACTATATATATATATAAACTGTCAGGTAGCATCAGCTGCTCAGCCTGCAACACAACCAGTGGGGACTTATACTATATATATATATATATATAAACTGTCAGGTAGCATCAGCTGCTCAGCCTGCAACACAACCAGTGGGGACTTATACTATATATATATATATATAAACTGTCAGGTAGCATCAGCTGCTCAGCCTGCAACACAACCAGTGGGGACTTATACTATATATATATATAAACTGTCAGGTAGCATCAGCTGCTCAGCCTGCAACACAACCAGTGGGGACTTAGGAGGGGTCTGCTACAGTGAGGAAAATAAGTATTTGAACACCCTGCTATTTTGCAAGTTCTCCCACTTAGAAATTATGGAGGGGTCTGAAATTGTCATCTTAGGTGCATGTCCACTGTGAGAGACATAATCTGGAGAAAAAAAATCCAGAAATCACTATGTATGATTTTTTAACTATTTATTTGTATGATACAGCTGCAAATAAGTATTTGAACACCTGAGAAAATCAATGTTAATATTTGGTACAGTAGCCTTTGTTTGCAATTACAGATGTCAAACGTTTCCTGTAGTTTTTCACCAGGGTTGCACACACTGCATTTTTTTTTTTTTTTTGATTTTGGCCCGCTCCTCCACACAGATCTTCTCTAGATCAGTCAGGTTTCTGGGCTGTCGCTGAGAAAATGGAGTTTGAGCTCCCTCCAAAGATTCTCTATTAGGTTTAGGTCTGGAGACTGGCTAGGCCACGCCAGAACCTTGATATGCTTCTTACAGAGCCACTCCTTCGTTATCCTGGCTGTGTGCTTCGGGTCATTGTCATATTGGAAGACCCAGCCTCGACCCATTTTTAATGCTCTAACTGAGGGAATGAGGTTGTTCCCCAAAATCTCACAATACATGGCCCGGTCATCCTCTCCTTAATACAGTGCAGTCGCCCTGTCCCATGTGCAGAAAAACACCCCCAAAGCATGATGCTACCACCCCCATGCTTCAAAGTAGGGATGGTGTTCTTGGGATGGTACTCATCATTCTTCTTCCTCCAAACACAGTTAGTGGAATTATGACCAAAAAGTTCTATTTTGGTCTCATCTGACTACATGACTTTCTCCCATGTCTCCTCTGGATCATCCAAATTGTCTTTGGCAAACTTAAGACGAGCCTTGACATGTGCTGGTTTAAGCAGGGGAACCTTCCGTGCCATGCATGATTTCAAACCACGTCTTAGTGTATTACCAACAGTAACCTTGGAAACGGTGGTCCCAGCTCTTTTTAGGTCATTGATCAGCTCCTCCCGTGTAGTTCTGGGCTGATTTCTCACATTTCTTAGGATCATTGAGACCCCACGAGGTGACATCTTGCATGGAGCCCCAGTCCGAGGGAGATTGACAGTCATGTTTAGCTTCTTCCATTTTCTAATGATTGCTCCAACAGTGGGCCTTTTTTCACCAAGCTGCTTGGCAATTTCCCCGTAGCCCTTTCCAGCCTTGTGGAGGTGTACAATTTTGTCTCTAGTGTCTTTGGACAGCTCTTTGGTCTTGGCCATGTTAGTAGTTGGATTCTTACTGATTGCATGGGGTGGACAGGTGTATTTATGCAGCTAACGACCTCAAACAGGTGCATCTAATTTAGGATAATAAATGGAGTGGAGGTGGACATTTTAAAGGCAGACTAACAGGTCTTTGAGGGTCAGAATTCTAGCTGATAGACAGGTGTTCAAATACTTATTTGCAGCTGTACCATACAAATAAATAGTTAAAAAAATCATACATTGTGATTTCTGGATTTTTTTTCTCCAGATTGTCTCTCACAGTGGACATGCACCTAAGATGACAATTTCAGACCCCTCCATGATTTCTAAGTGGGAGAACTTGCAAAATAGCAGGGTGTTCAAATACTTATTTTCCTCACTGTACATGTCCTTTGGGCCAATCGATCACACAGTGTGGTCAGTAGGCACAGGTCCTCCTTAATGGAAACAGAAACAAGACACAGGGAAAGGTTAGACACCATAGTTCCCTACATCTCCGGCACAATATTATAGCAGCATAAATCTTGAAACTGAGATAGGGGGTCCAGTGAAACTGTATGTCATTTATGTCACACAAACAAGTTCTAAACATTGAACGTTTACGCTGAACAACCTGATCTAAATACAAAGCAACTGAATGCATCGATGTTGCATACTGACAAAAAAGGCTGGTTTATGAGGACTTTCTAATAAATGTCCAGCACTTGTTTGAGAGTGATCTTCTGTCAGCAAATCAATTTAGGCTATAACTGACATAATAAACTAAGGCCTTCTGCCTTAGTGTGCTGGCCTGTTTTAAACCATAGGCATATATTTGAACATCAGCCAACCTCAAATATTATGCTGCTGAAACCAGGATGACACAGTTATGACATGCAAGCATGTAAGCTCCTGTCCTCTTACAGTTTGGATATTACTATTAAGGAAACAGCACAACTGGAGACCGGCCTGTCACCTGCACAGATGTTGATGGGACGCCGTATTCGCACTAATCTGCCCATGCACGACAACTTGCTAAAAACAAAGGGTACAGTCAAGGTGACAAGGGCACAAGAAAAAGGAGAAAGAGAAACAGAAAGAGAGGCATGACAGGAGTGCAAAACAGCTGCCGTACCTGAAACCAGGGGACAGAGTCTGCCTTCTGGAACACGCCAAAGGAATGTGGAAACAGCAAGGACAGGTACAGCAGGACGTAGCACCTCGTTCCTGCCTCATACAAACGGATCAAAGAGCTGCCTTGAGGAGGAATCGTGTGGACATTTGTCTACGAACCAACAGTCCAGAGAATGACACACACCACAAGCAACAAGGACTGTCAAAGTTCCCTGAATACCACTGACTTTGGTCAAACAGAACCCAGCTCACCAGCTGTGGAAAGCAGGCCCTGAAGGAGGGTTAAGCCACCTGAGAGACTGATAGAAACATGCTTAAAGAGTTATATACAGGAACAAAAGAAAAGATCATTGTGGTTATAGCAGTATAATTCAGGTACGGCAGCCTGTCATTAAATAAAGCTGTGTGTACACACGTCTTGCTTAGAGGATTTTATAATAATCGATTGATAAAATCAACCAGATATATTTGTTCTTTGTAATAATGCAGTATCAGTTCATATTCTCTAATTGGGGTAAGAAAGAAAATGCTTTGCTTTTAAAGAAGGGAAGATGTGTTGATAAATGTTTAGGTTAGGGGATAACCCAAGGGGCTTGGGGGGTAGAGGGAGAATATGTACATATGTAGACAATTACATTGTATAGCTAGCTAGTTGTCTACTATTATATATGTGTACACAATTACATTGTATAGCTAGCTAGTTGTCTACTATTATATATGTGTAGACAATTACATTGTATAGCTAGCTAGTTGTCTACTATTATATATGTGTACACAATTACATTGTATAGCTAGCTAGTTGTCTACTATTATATATGTGTAGACAATTACATTGTATAGCTAGCTAGTTGTCTACTATTATATATGTGTACACAATTACATTGTATAGCTAGCTAGTTTTCTACTATTATATATGTGTAGACAATTACATTGTATAGCTAGCTAGTTGTCTACTATTATATATGTGTACATATGTAGACAATTACATCGTATAGCTAGCTAGTTGTCTACTATTATATATGGGTACAGATGTAGACAATTACGTTGTAGCAAAAAATTTTACGATTAAAAACTAATACTTAAATACTAATACTACTAAATACCTAAATACTACTAACTCTCATTCGCCAAAACGACGCACCTGCATACGGTGTTCATTCCCTTACTAGCATTTATTTAATCTCACAACTACATTGCATTGGTACGGTATTCCGGGTAGTTAACCTACTTATAATGTTCTCCATTATGTCAGGTTTATCTCGCGATAAGTTGAGTGAGTAGACGTGCACATTTTGTCTACAGAATGGGGTTTGACATTTTTCAGAATTTGGTTTTCAAAAAAATTTTTCAACAGAAAAATGTAAACAAAACCACAGCACAGCCTGATCAATTGTCCACTTGTACTTTTTGTGATTCAAATTAACGTCGAATAGCAGAACATTGCACATTTGTATTCAGATCAATTACAGCAACACGCGCCCTGTAGCGCGCGCCCTGTGGCACCCGGATTTCCGCTGGTCACGCGCTCACAGCAGGTGGCAGTTGGACCAAATTAAGACCGCGCGGGGTGGACACTCATACTAAAGGTAATGTATGAAGTACTGTATTGACCTGCGGGATGGATACTCATAAGATACTGTATAAAGTACTGTATTGACCTGCGGGGTGGACACTCATACTCATAAGGGACTGTATAAGGTGTTATATCACTCTGGAATAGCAGGTCCCCGTAATAGTAACCTTCTGCACCGTGTTGCATTTGCTGTGTACGTCAATATAACAAAGCAGTCAACTCGTGTGCACTTTGCTAGCTAGCTACACTTGCTAGTAGCGGACAATGTGCTTAACTCGACTGAAAACCGATTAGTTGGTTAACAGCCCGCTACCCAACGGTACAATGGGCTGCAATAACATTTACTATCTAATACGTGCTAATACATTTTTTTAATATTCTTTATTGTTGTGCTTTTATGTCCAGCCACATATTTGTCTCATGTTGCACTTGAATTCTTTTCCATTTTTACAAAAAACAAGAAACTAAATACACTTATTTATTATTTGACCCAGTCACATTATTCTGTCTTCAGTATAAAATCGCCAGCGACCTGTAAGCAGACATGGTAACAGCAGTTCAGTGCGTGCTCGCCAAACTGCTGGCTCCCCTATGGAGGAAGATAGAGGCGGATGAAGAGGACAGTATGTGTGGGGCGGGTAAGACTACACACACTTCTCAATGCCTGGTAGGCCGTGAATGAGAGGCACCATTGTCGTTTTTCAGTCGGAAGTGTGTAGCCCCATCATATGTGAGCACAGCCCGCATTGATTTGTTCCCACAGCAACGGAGGAGATCCGCCATCTGCGCTGTGGCGTGGTGACCCTCCTGTGTCAGGACTATGGCATGATTGACGACACGGTCTACTTCACCACCCTGGAGGTGCTGGGAGGGGTACCGCTCAGGGTCGGAGATGCCGTCAATGGCCTCGCGGTAAAGGACAGTGTCCAAGGAGGGTGGAGGGCATTGAGGGTGAGAGTGTGAACTGTACCTACTTCCCTTGAGTTAACACGATCAAGGCTGATGATTAGGAGACGTCTGTCTGACAGGAGAAATCACTTGGCAAGGTGGTCTCATAAACGTGTATTACAACAGGCATTGAACACTTAAGTTATCTGTTTTCCAGTGAATGGAGACTGATTGGACCGGAGGCTTTGGACACGCATGTTGTTCATCAATGGCCCACTGTTTTGTCCCCCAGGTGGAGAAGAACACTGATGCCTGGGAAGACGGAGGGGGAGGAGCCACACTGGAGGCAGACGGTGAACAGCTCCGTCCTCTAATTGGCACTGTGACGTCATGTGACCGGGACGGCGGCTTCATCAATCAAACCACTTTCTTTCCACAAAACGCACTTTGTGAAGGTCATCATCAACGATATTTGTTCTACTTCACTATTTCTAATCTGAACTGTACAGTGTACTATTTGGGGCCACACTAGGTGGAGTGGGAGGACACCTGATACATTTACATTCAGCCACACTAGGTAGAGTGGGAGGACACCCCACACATTAACATTCAGCCACACTAGGTGGAGTGGGAGGACACCCAATACATTTACATTCAGTCACACTAGGTAGAGTGGGAGGGCACCCGATACATTTACATTCAGCCACACTAGGTAGAGTGGGAGGGCACCCGACACATTTACATTCAGCCACATTAGGTAGAGTGGGAGGGCACCCGACACATTTACATTCAGCCACACGAGGTAGAGTGGGAGGGCACCCGATACATTTACATTCAGCCACACTAGGTAGAGTGGGAGGGCACCCGATACATTTACATTCAGCCACACTAGGTAGAGTGGGAGGGCACCCGATACATTTACATTCAGCCACACTAGGTAGAGTGGGAGGACACCCGATACATTTACATTCAGCCACACTAGGTGGAGTGGGAGGACACCCCAACACATTTACATTCAGCCACACTAGGTAGAGTGGGAGGACACCCGATACATTTACATTCAGCCACACTAGGTGGAGTGGGAGGACACCCCAACACATTTACATTCAGCCACACTAGGTAGAGTGGGAGGACACCCGGTACATTTACATTCAGCCACACTAGGTGGAGTGGGAGGACACCCCAACACATTTACATTCAGCCACACTAGGTAGAGTGGGAGGACACCCCAACACATTTACATTCAGCCACACTAGGTAGAGTGGGAGGACACCCGATACATTTACATTCAGCCACACTAGGTGGAGTGGGAGGACACCCAATACATTTACATTCAGCCACACTAGGTAGAGTGGGAGGGCACCCGATACATTTACATTCAGCCACACTAGGTAGAGTGGGAGGACACCCGATACATTTACATTCAGCCACACTAGGTAGAGTGGGAGGACACCCGGTACATTTACATTTTAGCCGCTTATTCTCGTTTCTATGCTTCCTTGCTCTTTCTTGTCAGGTTTCAAACCCATGAAAGGGGATTGGGTTCAGGCGCAGTACTTTATTAGTCCAACCCAGTGGAGCTCCCAGGCCCGGTCTGTGGTTCCCCTACGCTATCGACGCATGGACAAGGTTTGTTTCTCCCGAACTATATCTATGGTTTGTCTTCAATGGTATATAGCATAAAATCAAATAATGCAAATAGATCTAACAGAAAATGTGTCACCAGAAAGTTGATGGTATGGAGAGCTGACAAGTGGATCCAGTGTGTTACGTCATTTGATATTATATTCTATCTTGCCCGGCTCTCATCTCTCTCTTTCTCCGCTCTCATCTCTCCCATGCTCTCATCTCTCTCCCTCTCCCTGGTCTCATGGTCTACTTCACCTTTCCTAACCAGGTACGAGTGTCTAGTGTGTTTGGCAGCAGTGGGGTGGTGGAGGACAGTGTGTTTTTCAACCTGGATAATCTGCTGCTACCAGCTGGTTATCGTCCTTCAGCTGGGGACCTGGTCAGTCTGGTGGTGTTGGAGAGCAACCAGTCCTTCTACTGCTGGAGGGCTCTGTGTATGGCTCCCAGTGAACACAGGTAAACCACCACTGGAGAACTCTGTGTATGGCTCCCAGTGAACACAGGTAAACCACCACTGGAGAACTCTGTGTATGGCTCCTAGTGAACACAGGTAAACCACCACTGGAGAACTCTGTGTATGGCTCCTAGTGAACACAGGTAAACCACCACTGGAGAACTCTGTGTATGGCTCCCAGTGAACACAGGTAAACCACCACTGGAGAACTCTGTGTATGGCTCCCAGTGAACACAGGTAAACCACCACTGGAGAACTCTGTGTATGGCTCCCAGTGAACACAGGTAAACCACCATTGGATAACTCTGTGTATGGCTCCTAGTGAACACAGGTAAACCACCACTGGAGAACTCTGTGTATGGCTCCTAGTGAACATAGGTAAACCACCACTGGAGAACTCTGTGTATGGCTCCCAGTGAACTCAGGTAAACCACCATTGGAGAACTCTGTGTATGGCTCCCAGTGAACACAGGTAAACCACCATTGGAGAACTCTGTGTATGGCTCCCAGTGAATACAGGTAAACCAGCACTGGTGAACTCTGTGTATGGCTCCCAGTGAACACAGGTAAACCACCATTGGAGAACTCTGTATGGCTCCCAGTGAACACAGGTAAACCACCATTGGAGAACTCTGTGTATGCCTCCCAGTGAACACAGGTAAACCACCATTGGAGAACCTTACCATGTATAATAGCAGTCCTTCTCTAGATCATATTCGCTGCAAAACTCAATTTACTTAATGGAAAACGTATATATTTAGAGGCCAACCTATTATAACACCAGTTAGACATGAGCACTGATTGAGTTAATGCTCTGCCCCCTACAGGAATCGGAACAGAAATACAAGTATAACATTATCTGCCAATGAACAGGGTTGGTAAATGGGACAGCGCAATACACAATGTTATAATGGCATTTCTGTCAGGATGTAAACTTAATGTTTCCCATGATCCCCTAAGTTTTGGAATCTGTCATGTAAATAGGATGCCCATTTGAAGCATTGTTCTACGTTTCTTTTTGGGTTCTAAGCAGACTGGTCTAGCTCGTAACATAATAACGATGTAACGATCCATACTAACGCAGGATAAGTAATAAGGGTCGGGTAACCAAGCCTCACCATTTGGTCTTTATCCTGACAGTATGACTACAAGGACCATGCCAGAGGCTACTATTAACAGGTACCTGGAAGACAAGGGAGGCCTGGTGATTGAAGACAACACCTACTTTGGGACTCTGATGCTGGGAGATCGCCAAGAGATGGTGCTCTGGATACAGTGAGTTGTCCATGGACTCTGTATTAAAGGTCAACTGCGTTGGAAATGTGTAAATATATTAGATGTATAATGAAAGAAACTCTCCATAATTGACCTGCAAAGACTGGCTGCTAATAATTTGTGTCGACCAATCCACTGTTTCCTCTTGACAGGAACCACGGTTCTGAAACTCACAAACTGATGTGTTGTGAGTTGGCTGACTGGGACTCAGAAAGTCAGTTTAGCATTGGTACTGTGTCTGACCCACCGGGCCAGAGAAAATGTTCCCTACAACAGCCTTGTTTGGTTGGTACAGCAGCCCAGGTTCTTGGTGGGGGTATTCTGGGCTTATCCAGCCAGGGCACACGCATGCTTGGCCCGTCTCTCTGCTGGAGATCTGGCTCCACCGGAACTCTGCTCAATGGCGATGGGAAGATGAGTGAGCTAGATGGAGACGAGGAGGATGGAGAGGTTTATCAGGACACTGTTCATAAGCCTTCTGTTCGGACAGAGGACAGAAACGAAGAGATCGCTCCAGGGGGAAAGCTATCTGTAAAAGTCAGCTGCCAAGCTAGGTAAGGTCATGCTCAAGTAGCAGCTACAACGTTGATCAAATATACTTGTCAGTTTCAGAAGTCATCAGTCTGAACTGAATGGCTAAAACAGCCTGTCACCGTTAGTAATGGACAGCGATCAATGAAATGTATTTTATGAAGTTTTTTACAATGACATTTGTCACAAAGGGCTTCTACGAACACCAAAAACCTGAAACCTGACTAAGTTCGCATCCACAGGTTTATACAGTAATTAGGAAAAACTCCCTGATGGGTTGAATTTAGGAAGCAACCTGGAGAGGCATCATAATCTGGGGCGTGGCCAGTCCTCTTCTGTCTGTGCTGGCTGAACTGTTAATAGTTTAATAAATGGCAATGTTATCATATGACCTACAAACACAGCACTAAAAGCACCCCCACCATCCTCCCTCTGTAGGATGCAGGGACTGCATTTATTTGTTTCCCCAAGATGAGAAGCTCTTAGAACTACATGGTTACAAAACACACAGGACCTCTTTTTGAATGTTTTAATGGGCCACTTCCTATTGAGGCCCATGTGCTATCACAAATGCAGATAGCTTCTATCAGACACTCATGCTCTCAACACTTTTGTTAATCTGTTAAAACAGTCGACTTATACCCAACTGACAAACCTCCTCCTTATGCATCAATGTCCTGATCAGGTTGTATATAGATGAATACTAGGGCCGGGAATTGCTTTAAAAAATGTACTAATTAATCGCACAATATGCTGTGATTAATCGCGATTAATCGCGATTTCCCCAAGCTTGTTATCATCATGTTAAACACTGAGTGAAAACACAATGAAGTATATTTTAAATACATTATTTTATGACGGTCTCTCCTGAGAATTACAGAATAGTAATTCTTATCAAATATATGCAGCAACTTTATAAACACCAAAATGTTAGTGCAAGTTATATATTTAAACCCTGAAGGTTATCGAAAATACTGGATCAGCTTATAACTTCAGGCGATAGTCCAAATGAAAGACAATTTTTTCAAAAACAAAATGACAAAGTGCGGGATGAAACCATCAATGTCAAAGCTAGATTATTTCAGAATTTTTGCCTATAGGCCAAAATAATTGCATTATATGTAAAGTTGCCCGATGATTTTTAAAGAAATCTATAACAGCCTTTGTAATATGAATGACAAAAAGAATGAAGTGAAATGAAGTTTGGTGTGACGCCCAAATAGTTGTCATTGTCGGGTGAATAGTTGTCATCGCTCACAGATGTCTGGTGAATAGTTGTTATTGCTCACAGATAGGGGTGTGCGATATATATCGTTTGCGATAATAGTAGAATGTAATACATTTACAAACACATTTTTGAATAATGCTAAATATCGTCAGATTATCGTTATCAGCAAAATCCCAAAAAATATCGAGATATCATTTTTTGTCAATATCGCACACCCCTACTCAGAGATGTCTGGTGAATAGTTGTCATTGCTCACAGATGTCTGGTGAATAGTTGTCATTGCTCACAGGTGTCGGGTGAATAGTTGTCATTGCTCACAGATGTTGGGTGAGTAGTTGTTATTGCTCACAGATGTCGGGTGAATAGTTATCATTGCTCACAGATGCCGGGTGAATAGTTGTCATTGCTCACAGATGTCAGGTTAGTTAGGGTCTCCAGTGAGAGTGATATTCTCTGCTTTCTCCAGCAGGTCCATCCTCCTCTCTCTGTCATACAGGTTGTGTATTCTCAAAACAATCGTTTTAGAGGGTAGATCGTATGATGGGTATCCCGATGCAATTTGAATGATTTATTTCAGTCCCTCGTCTTCTACTGTGTTTATTGGGCGGCAGTTTCTATCTATTTAACTAAAACATCGGTTAACTCTTCGGTTACTTGTTTGGTCAATTGGTCCGGATTAGGCGTCCTGTACTGCGGAAACGTGGATTGGCACGTCACTATTAGGCATCCTGTACTGCGGACTTTGTGGATTGGCCCTTCACTATTAGGCATCCTGTACTGCGGACACGTGGATTGGCCCGTCACTATTAGGCGTCCTGTACTGCAGAAACGTGGATTGGCCCGTCACTATTAGGCGCACTGTACTGCAGAAATGCGGATTGGTGAGTAACGTCAATAATGACCGGGTGTTTTGCTTTTATATGATAAACTAAAGACAAGCTGCTTCTATGGTGTTTGAATTCCGCTTTGAATATTGTACACGCCACTTGTGTTTTTTCCAAATTGCCATGTGGGTCCTTTTTAAAGGTAAACTTTCCTCCTAAAACTATTGTCTTTCTCCACCAGCCAGCCGCCACAACAGGATGTGGTTGAACCGAGACTTATAAAGTGTTGCGTTAATTGCGTTAAATTATTTGAACGCGTTAAACGTTTCAAATAAATGGGCTCAGATTAACGCGTCAACTATCCCAGCCCTAATAAATACATTTGGAATCTTGCGGAACAATAACCCAGCTTGCTTAACAAGGATGTATTTTACGGCAAATACACGCTGGTGGAGAGAGCATCCTTCAGCTGAAAACCATGCTTGAGCTTGCTGGGCTCCTAACCCTACCACAAGGTGTCGCCGCAGACTAACTGCATAATCCAAGGAAGGCGCTGGAAAGAAGCGTTGGTCATTCCCAGTTATCCCTGCAGTTAGTGGATGCAACGTTCTCAACAAATATATCAATACAAGGCATTTATATAGCCTTAATTGTCTGGCACGTGTTAAAATGGAGAATTGCATTTAAATACCCAACATAAATTGAAACGTCATCCAGGTACGGGTTGACGTGTAAATGCGCCTTAAGATCTGATTATTGGTAGCTGCAGATTTCACTCTGGTGCCTTTACAACTAATTAATACTACTAGCCGTCTAGTTGGCTGATCATAACTACCAGTAACTCTCTGTGGTCCTCTATAGGAACGTTGGGCGTTGTGCCGAGCTTCTGCTGCTGCGCTTCTCCTCTTTCACCATGGGGAGGCTCCTGGAGGTCACGGTGGTCAGTAAACAGGAGAGCCTCCTCCAGCCATGTGCTCCCTACTGCCCTGCGGCTCCTCTGACCTCTCCTCAGGCTGCCCAGGTCGTCACGGTGATGGCTTCACATCCTCCTCGGCGGTAAACCTCCTTGACCTCCAGTGTCTCTGTTTTATAGCGTGACGTTTGGTTTGATGTGACTGCAACCACATTCAGGCAGTTATCTTTGACCTGTTTGTGACACTGTTCACCGGTGTGTTTTGTCTTAACATTTTAACAATAGTATTATTCATTATTTTGATTATTTATTTTACTTGTGGATACTCTTACTCGTCCCATGTCGGACAAGTTTCGTCCACAGTGTTGACACCGTTTCTAAGTGGCGTGATGAAATGGCTAACCAATCACTCCACCTCCTTCACAGCCTGGTTAAGCGCCACCTTCCTAACTTCCTGGGCAACTACCCGATTCCCCAGGCTCTACGAGACTGTGTCGAGGCCGACTGTGATGTTCTGGTGGCCAGGCCCTGTCTAGGAGAGGTGAGGGAACCTCAAATCCTCGGTGGATTTAAGTTTTTATGGAATTGTGTCTCCAATTGAGACGTAGATAGGAGCTTCTGGATGTTGAAATCAAGCCCTTTCACGCCCAACACTTAATGCAGTTGCCTCTCTTTGTCAGACTCTGTCTATGGGCAACTTCGCCCCCCGTTTCTCCTCCCTGCTCTGGCTTGAGGAGCTGAAGGCTGAACAGGAGGTCAGGGAGTTCAGTATCAGCGGGGCACTCCTGAGGAGAGGAGCAGTGTACCTACACCTGGAGGTGCTCGGCCTGGCTGAGGGCCGACCCAATCTGTTCATAGGTAGGTGTGGTCGTTAGGGTACACAACCTGGGACTGGAACGCCAGACTCGTACCTGATTGGAGGTGTTTGCTCTGCTTTTAAGGGGACAGAGTAGCACTGAAGAAGCCCATCAGCGGCGGCGTGGTGATGGAGTACATCGCTTATGTCGCAGAGGTGATCCACTGGGTTTTTTTCCCCGCCTGCTTAGTTTTGTTTGCATCTCGGGTGTTTCTCCTTGTGTCTTGTTAAACACTCCTTCTGCTGGACCGTGTCGACAGATCCACGAAGAAGATGTCAGTCTGCGGGTGAACCGTGAGTTCCAGCAGGGATACCTGGGAGAACCTCTGGATGTGGAGTTCACCTTTAACAGGTACCTGCCTGATCTTGGATCCTGAACAGTATCTGTGTATAATGTCTTTATGCGTTCCTAGCCTCTAATTGAGGCTTGATCTTTGATCCTTTAGCATGTAAAGGCTTGGCGACGTCTAGATTGACGCGTAGTCGCAAACCAATTGTTCAGATGTAATCTGACTGACAAAGAGTCAATCATTGATTCCTAATCAGTTTGTCAGGTTATTTTTTCTTTTTCTTAAGATGAATGATTAAGGTGAATAAAGTCACTTGTGGAAGATGCATGAACATCTGGTTTCGAGTCAATGAAAGCATAATCATTTTATCTTGTGTTTCCTTAAAATGTTCTTCCTTTCATATTTTGTATTCTTTGCCAGGGATATGTTTCTGAAATATACCTCCATGGCCAATTAATTATTGGTTTAGGTGCTTTGTCATGGTTGGGTGGTTTAAGGGTCCAGGGGTCACCGATGGGAGGTTTAAGGGTCCAGGGGTCACCGATGGGAGGTTTAGGGGTCCAGGGGTCATGGATGGAAGGTATAGGGGTCCAGGGGTCATGGATGGAAGGTATAGGGGTCCAGGGGTCATGGATGGGAGGTATAGGGGTCCAGGGGTCATGGATGGGAGGTATTGGGGTCATAGGTCATAGATTGAGCTGTTTGTTTACAGGTTGACCATGAGACGATGCCACCTAGCCCTGCATCAGACCAGGCACTTTGGAGATAATGGTAAGTATAGACTATATTCCTCCTCAACCCCAGTCTACTCACTATATGTTCTGTCTGGTTCTGCGCTTACTGGGTTCTCACCCCAGTCTACTCACTATATGTTCTGTCTGGTTCTGTGCTTACTGGGTTCTCACCCCAGTCTACTCACTATATGTTCTGTCTGGTTCTGTGCTTACTGGGTTCTCACCCCAGTCTACTCACTATATGTTCTGTCTGGTTCTGTGCTTACTGGGTTCTCACCCCAGTCTACTCACTATATGTTCTGTCTGGTTCTGTGCTTACTGGGTTCTCACCCCAGTCTACTCACTATATGTTCTGTCTGGTTCTGTGCTTACTGGGTTCTCACCACAGTCTACTCATTATATGTTCTGTCTGGTTCTGCGCTTACTGGGTTCTCACCACAGTCTACTCACTATATGTTCTGTCTGGGGTGAGAACCCAGTAAGCGCAGAACCAGTCTACTCACTATATGTTCTGTCTGGTTCTGTGCTTACTGGGTTCTCACCAGTCTACTCACTATATGTTCAGTGGTTCTGTGCTTACTGGGTTCTCACCCCAGTCTACTCACAATATGTTCTGTCTGGTTCTGCGCTTACTGGGTTCTCACCACAGTCTACTCACTATATGTTCTGTCTGGTTCTGCGCTTACTGGGTTCTCACCACAGTCTACTCACTATATGTTCTCTCTGGTTCTGCGCTTACTGGGTTCTCACCCCAGTCTACTCACAATATGTTCTGTCTGGTTCTGCGCTTACTGGGTTCTCACCCCAGTCTACTCACTATATGTTCTGTCTGGTTCTGTGCTTACTGGGTTCTCACCCCAGTCTACTCACTATATGTTCTGTCTGGTTCTGTGCTTACTGGGTTCTCACCACAGTCTACTCACTATATGTTCTGTCTGGTTCTGCGCTTACTGTGTTCTCACCACAGTCTACTCACTATATGTTCTGTCTGGTTCTGCGCTTACTGGGTTCTCACCACAGTCTACTCACTATATGTTCTGTCTGGTTCTGCGCTTACTGGGTTCTCACCACAGTCTACTCACTATATGTTCTGTCTGGTTCTGTGCTTACTGGGTTCTCACCACAGTCTACTCACTATATGTTCTGTCTGGTTCTGTGCTTACTGGGTTCTCACCAGTCTACTCACTATATGTTCTGTCTGGTTCTGCGCTTACTGGGTTCTCACCACAGTCTACTCACTATATGTTCTGTCTGGTTCTGCGCTTACTGGGTTCTCACCACAGTCTACTCACTATATGTTCTGTCTGGTTCTGTGCTTACTGGGTTCTCACCCCAGTCTACTCACTATATGTTCTGTCTGGTTCTGTGCTTACTGGGTTCTCACCAGTCTACTCACTATATGTTCTGTCTGGTTCTGTGCTTACTGGGTTCTCACCCCAGTCTACTCACTATATGTTCTGTCTGGTTCTGTGCTTACTGGGTTCTCACCCCAGTCTACTCACTATATGTTCTGTCTGGTTCTGTGCTTACTGGGTTCTCACCACAGTCTACTCACTATATGTTCTCTCTGGTTCTGCGCTTACTGGGTTCTCACCACAGTCTACTCACTATATGTTCTGTCTGGTTCTGCGCTTACTGGGTTCTCACCACAGTCTACTCACTATATGTTCTGTCTGGTTCTGTGCTTACTGGGTTCTCACCACAGTCTACTCACTATATGTTCTGTCTGGTTCTGTGCTTACTGGGTTCTCACCCCAGTCTACTCACTATATGTTCTGTCTGGTTCTGTGCTTACTGGGTTCTCACCCCAGTCTACTCACTATATGTTCTGTCTGGTTCTGTGCTTACTGGGTTCTCACCACAGTCTACTCATTATATGTTCTGTCTGGTTATGCGCTTACTGGGTTCTCACCACAGTCTACTCACTATATGTTCTGTCTGGGGTGAGAACCCAGTAAGCGCAGAACCAGTCTACTCACTATATGTTCTGTCTGGTTCTGTGCTTACTGGGTTCTCACCAGTCTACTCACTATATGTTCAGTGGTTCTGTGCTTACTGGGTTCTCACCCCAGTCTACTCACAATATGTTCTGTCTGGTTCTGCGCTTACTGGGTTCTCACCACAGTCTACTCACTATATGTTCTGTCTGGTTCTGCGCTTACTGGGTTCTCACCACAGTCTACTCACTATATGTTCTCTCTGGTTCTGCGCTTACTGGGTTCTCACCCCAGTCTACTCACAATATGTTCTGTCTGGTTCTGCGCTTACTGGGTTCTCACCCCAGTCTACTCACTATATGTTCTGTCTGGTTCTGTGCTTACTGGGTTCTCACCCCAGTCTACTCACTATATGTTCAGTCTGGTTCTGTGCTTACTGGGTTCTCACCCCAGTCTACTCACTATATGTTCTGTCTGGTTCTGTGCTTACTGGGTTCTCACCACAGTCTACTCACTATATGTTCTGTCTGGTTCTGCGCTTACTGTGTTCTCACCACAGTCTACTCACTATATGTTCTGTCTGGTTCTGCGCTTACTGGGTTCTCACCACAGTCTACTCACTATATGTTCTGTCTGGTTCTGTGCTTACTGGGTTCTCACCCCAGTCTACTCACTATATGTTCTGTCTGGTTCTGTGCTTACTGGGTTCTCACCCCAGTCTACTCACAATATGTTCTGTCTGGTTCTGTGCTTATTGGGTTCTCACCCCAGTCTACTCCCTATATGTTCTGTCTGGTTCTGCGCTTACTGGGTTCTCACCACAGTCTACTCACTATATGTTCTGTCTGGTTCTGTGCTTACTGGGTTCTCACCCCAGTCTACTCACTATATGTTCTGTCTGGTTCTGTGCTTACTGGGTTCTCACCACAGTCTACTCACTATATGTTCTGTCTGGTTCTGTGCTTACTGGGTTCTCACCCCAGTCTACTCACTATATGTTCTGTCTGGTTCTGTGCTTACTGGGTTCTCACCACAGTCTACTCACTATATGTTCTGTCTGGTTCTGCGCTTACTGGGTTCTCACCACAGTCTACTCACTATATGTTCTGTCTGGTTCTGCGCTTACTGGGTTCTCACCACAGTCTACTCACTATATGTTCTGTCTGGTTCTGCGCTTACTGGGTTCTCACCACAGTCTACTCACTATATGTTCTGTCTGGTTCTGCGCTTACTGGGTTCTCACCACAGTCTACTCACTATATGTTCTGTCTGGTTCTGCGCTTACTGGGTTCTCACCACAGTCTACTCACTATATGTTCTGTCTGGTTCTGCGCTTACTGGGTTCTCACCCCAGTCTACTCACTATATGTTCTGTCTGGTTCTGTGCTTACTGGGTTCTCACCAGTCTACTCACTATATGTTCTGTCTGGTTCTGTGCTTACTGGGTTCTCACCAGTCTACTCACTATAGGTTCTGTCTGGTTCTGCGCTTCCTGGGTTCTCACCACAGTCTACTCACTATATGTTCTGTCTGGTTCTGCGCTTACTGGGTTCTCACCCCAGTCTACTCACTATATGTTCTGTCTGGTTCTGTGCTTACTGGGTTCTCACCCCAGTCTACTCACTATATGTTCTGTCTGGTTCTGTGCTTATTGGGTTCTCACCCCAGTCTACTCCCTATATGTTCTGTCTGGTTCTGCGCTTACTGGGTTCTCACCACAGTCTACTCACTATATGTTCTGTCTGGTTCTGCGCTTACTGGGTTCTCACCACAGTCTACTCACTATATGTTCTGTCTGGTTCTGCACTTACTGGGTTCTCACCACAGTCTACTCACTATATGTTCTGTCTGGTTCTGTGCTTACTGGGTTCTCACCACAGTCTACTCACTATATGTTCTGTCTGGTTCTGTGCTTACTGGGTTCTCACCCCAGTCTACTCACTATATGTTCTGTCTGGTTCTGTGCTTACTGGGTTCTCACCCCAGTCTACTCACTATATGTTCTGTCTGGTTCTGTGCTTACTGGGTTCTCACCACAGTCTACTCACTATATGTTCTGTCTGGTTCTGCGCTTACTGGGTTCTCACCACAGTCTACTCACTATATGTTCTGTCTGGTTCTGCGCTTACTGGGTTCTCACCACAGTCTACTCACTATATGTTCTGTGCTTACTGGGTTCTCACCACAGTCTACTCACTATATGTTCTGTCTGGTTCTGTGCTTACTGGGTTCTCACCCCAGTCTACTCACTATATGTTCTGTCTGGTTCTGTGCTTACTGGGTTCTCACCCCAGTCTACTCACTATATGTTCTGTCTGGTTCTGCGCTTCCTGGGTTCTCACCCCAGTCTACTCACTATATGTTCTGTCTGGTTCTGCGCTTCCTGGGTTCTCACCACAGTCTACTCACTATATGTTCGGTCTGGTTCTGTGCTTACTGGGTTCTCTCCCCAGTCTACTCACTTTATGTTCGGTCTGGTTCTGCGCTTACTGGGTTCTCACCCCAGTCTACTCACTATATGTTCTGTCTGGTTCTGCGCTTACTGGGTTCTCACCACAGTCTACTCACTATATGTTCTGTCTGGTTCTGCGCTTACTGGGTTCTCACCCCAGTCTACTCACTATATGTTCTGTGCTGACTGTGTTCTCACCCCAGTCTACTCACTATATGTTCTGTGTTGACTGTGTTCTCACCCCAGTCTACTCACTATATGTTCTTTCTGGTTCTGTGCTTACTGTGTTCTAACCACAGTCTACTCACTATATGTTCTGTGCTGACTGTGTTCTCACCCCAGTCTACTCACTATATGTTCTGTGCTGACTGTGTTCTCACCCCAGTCTACTCACTATATGTTCTGTGCTGACTGTGTTCTCACCCCAGTCTACTCACTATATGTTCTGTGCTGTGTTCTCACCCCCGTCTACTCACTATATGTTCTGTGCTCACTGGGTTCTCACCCCAGTCTACTCACTATATGTTCTGTGCTCACTGAGTTCTCACCCCAGTCTACTCACTATATGTTCTGTGCTCACTGGGTTCTCACCCCAGTCTACTCACAATATGTTCTGTGCTCACTGGGTTCCCTACAGAATACTTACTTTATGTTCTCTGTGAGGTTTTGTTTTGACAGGGTTCTCTCCCCGGTCCACTCACTATGTGTTCTGTTTTGAATGTGTTCTCCTCTCCTCAGTGCTTTTTCCTACAGCACTGGTACTCCAGGCTCCTCAGTGGACAGGAGAATGGGGTCCAGAGGAGTCTCCCAAGGAGGTGAATGAGGAGGCGCTCACAGCGGATGGAGCCAAGCTGCCTGGAATTTCAATGGACATGGTGTCAAAGGGCACGCAAACCAAACCAGGTGATACCAGCACTCCCTTATTCTGTCAGGTGATACCAGCACTGCCTTATTCTGAAGCCACGCAAACCAAACCAGGTGATACCAGCACTCCCTTATTCTGAAGCCACGCAAACCAAACCAGGTGATACCAGCACTCCCTTATTCTGAAGCCACGCAAACCAAACCAGGTGATACCAGCACTCCCTTATTCTGAATTCACGCAAACCAAACCAGGTGATACCAGGACTCCCTTATTCTGAAGCCACGCAAACCAAACCAGGTGATACCAGGACTCCCTTATTCTGAATTCACGCAAACCAAACCAGGTGATACCAGGACTCCCTTATTCTGAATTCACGCAAACCAAACCAGGTGATACCAGCACTCCCTTATTCTGAACCCACGCAAACCAAACCAGGTGATACCAGCACTCCCTTATTCTGAACCCACGCAAACCAAACCAGGTGATACCAGCACTCCCTTATTCTGAAGCCACGCAAACCAAACCAGGTGATACCAGCACTCCCTTATTCTGAAGCCACGCAAACCAAACCAGGTGATACCAGCACTCCCTTATTCTGAAGCCACGCAAACCAAACCAGGTGATACCAGCACTTCCTTATTCTGAATTCACGCAAACCAAACCAGGTGATACCAGCACTCCCTTATTCTGAAGCCACGCAAACCAAACCAGGTGATACCAGCACTCCATTATTCTGACTTGTGATACCAGCACTCCATTATTCTGACTTGTGATACCAGCACTCCCTTATTCTGACTTGTGATACCAGCACTCCATTATTCTGACTTGTGATACCAGCACTCCATTATTCTGACTTGTGATACCAGCACTCCATTATTCTGACTTGTGATACCAGCACTCCCTTATTTTTACTTTTGTTATTCTCCTTCATTACTACATCAGCCTAAGAAACAAAAACATTAACCATGTTAGAAGTACCAGTTGTGAACAATTTTGTTTCAGACTGGTCTGTTGTGGACGGGGAACATTGTGACAGACTGGTCTGTTGTGGACGGGGAACATTGTGACAGACTGGTCTGTTGTGGACGGGGAACGTTGTGACAGACTGGTCTGTTGTGGACGGGGAACGTTGTGACAGACTGGTCTGTTGTGGACGGGGAACATTGTGACAGACTGGTCTGTTGTGGACGGGGAACGTTGTGACAGACTGGTCTGTTGTGGACGGGGAACATTGTGACCGACTGGTCTGTGTTGGTCGGGGAACATTGTGACAGACTGGTCTGTTGTGGACGGGGAACGTTGTGACCGACTGGTCTGTGGTTGTGGACGGGGAACATTGTGACAGACTGGTCTGTGGTTGTGGACGGGGAACATTGTGACAGACTGGTCTGTTGTGGACGGGGAACATTGTGGAAGGCTGGTCTGTGGTTGTGGACGGGGAACGTTGTGACAGACTGGTCTGTGGTTGTGGACGGGGAACTGAGTATTGAGCCTCTTGTATCCTGTCAGATTCTGGACGACCCATTCCCTGCCCGGGGAAATTCTTCAACCGGCAGCTGAACCCGTCTCAGAGGGAGGCAGTGAAACGCATCCTGACTGGGGAGTGCCGTCCCACCCCGTACGTCCTGTTTGGTCCCCCCGGGACTGGAAAGACCATCACCCTGATAGAGTCCATATTGCAGGTACCACCAGAACCATGTTTAAGAACTGTGGGTTTTCTTTCACATGCCGGTAGGTTCAGCATGCCTGGTGTGTCTGTTCTGTGGGGTTTGGATTTAAATGGATGATTGTTCATTGATCTTGGCATTTCTTGATGTTTCCTGATGGTTAATGGTGAAACGCGTACTTGTTCTAGGTGTATCATCGTCTGTCCAGTAGTCGTGTGCTGGTGTGCACTCCATCCAACAGTGCTGCTGACCTCATCTGTGTCCGACTCCATGACAGTGGCTTCCTGAAGGCTGCCAGTCTGGCCCGGGTTAACGCCTCCTGTAGGCAAGAAGAGGTACAGCGTCTTCAGCCACCAGCAGCTGGGATTTGAACCCAGGACATTACACATACCAAAGCATGCACTCTTACCACTGAGCTAGCAACTGCTCCAATGGGGCCGAGACAAAATTATGTTCTTGACTTGACCCCAAAAAAATCTGATGTTTATTCATGTATATACTTTTGTAACAAATCTTTGTTTAAGAAAAATAGTGCTCTGACTTTTCTTTCAGTTGACAAAGTTGATTTTCGTGTTTGTTTGCATTTTTATATATTCTTTCCTCCATCTTTCGTAGGCCATCACGGAGGTTCTACGGCAATACTCCCGGGCCGGGGAGGACATCAAACAAGCCTCCTTTCACCGGGTCGTGGTCAGCACCTGTTCCAGTGCCGGAATGTTTTACCAAATTGGACTACGGTGAGGGACACGGAGATAAGGCACGACTCCCGTGTCTATGTCATGATCGTTGTCATGACGACTCCCTTGTGTGTTTCCACAGTGTGGGTCATTTCACACACGTGTTTCTGGATGAGGCTGGCCAAGCTACGGAACCAGAGGCCCTGATCCCCCTGGGTCTTCTGTCTGAGCAGGACGGACAGGTGAGGCTAGTGAGGCGGCTAGTGAGGCAACATGCACTAGTACCGCAGCACAACACGCGCTGGTGAGGCTGAACAGGCTAGTACCGCCATGCGCTGCTGTAGTACCCCTCATGACATTACTGACACAGGGCATAATTGAATGCTCAGTAGGGTCCGGTTCTGGAAGTGAATTATATCCCCCCACACAATTTCAGATTGTTCTGGCCGGAGACCCCCAGCAACTGGGTCCGGTTGTGAAGTCCAGGCTGGCTCAGGCATTTGGCCTGGGGGTTTCCCTGTTGGAAAGACTGATGGCTATCCCTCAGTACTCTAAAGACGGTGGAGGATATAACCCCCAGCTGGTGAGTGTGAACGTACACACACACACTCCATATCAATAACATGAAAACACTGAATCCTTCCACAAACATGATTTACTGTTGTGTTTTGTTTCCGACATTTTGTTTTTTAAATGGCTGCTGCTGCAGGTGACCAAGCTGGTCTATAACTACCGCTCCCATGAGGCCCTGCTGGCCCTGCCGTCCAGACTGTTCTACAGCGGGGAACTGTGTGTCAGGGCCCAGAGAGCCGTCGTGGACTCCCTATGTCACTGGAGCCGTCTTCCCACCAAGGGATTCCCCCTGATTTTCCATGGAGTCCGGGTAAGAACTGTTCCTCTTTGTCTTGTCCATCTGAAATAATAGCAGGCTTTTGTCTGGGTCGTTCCCCTGTCCTGCTGTTTTTACGCCTCACTTCCCACCCATTTTCACATGTCTGGTTCCCTAGACAGGCACTCTGTAACCCCCTAATCAGGGACTCTCAGACTTGGGGGAACCAGATTAATATAATTGGTAATTCGGTAGAAAGGAAACCGGGAGGCTCTGTTGTGATTTTGGCCGTAGCTCTTTGTCGGGCCCAGAGCCTTTCCCGGGGTTCAGCCCTGGTCAGTGTTTGACAAAATGACGTGATGTATTCCCACCTGCTTTCAGGAGACTAATCCCATCCGCCATCTTTTCCCCTGTTAGGGCACAGAGATGAGGGAGGGCCACAACCCGTCTTGGTTCAACCCTGCAGAAGCTGTCCAGGTGATGCTATACTGCTGCCAGCTGGCCAAGAAGCTCTACCAGCCTGTAGCGCCCTCTGACATTGGCATCATCGCCCCCTACAGGAAGCAGGTATGCATTACATCTGGGGCACCATCTCTGTCCCAGTTTATCGGTCACCCTCCGTTGTGTTAATTCCAGCTCGTACACTAGTTGCCTTTCTCTTTAACCCGTGAACCGGTCGATTCATGTCTCCAGTCAGAAAAGATCCGAGTGCTGCTTCACCGAGTGGGTCTGTCTGACATCAAGGTGGGCTCGGTGGAGGAGTTTCAGGGACAGGAGTATCTGGTCATCATATTGTCAACGGTAACCTCCCATCTTTTCCCTGGTTGGTCAACGTTGTGCCTGTTTGACTCGTGTCTGCCGTTGCGGGTTCTCTGGCGCTAGTAGATTGACGCTAACGATCTCCTTTTGTTCCAGGTGAGGGCGAATGAGTCCATTCAAGGCGATGACCTTCAGAGCGTTCTGGGGTTCCTATCCAACCCGAAGCGCTTCAACGTGGCGGTCACGCGTCCTAAAGCCCTGCTTATTGTCGTGGGCAACCCTCACGTCCTGGTCAACGATCCCTGTTTCAACGCTCTCCTCCAGTACTCTGTTGAGAACAGGGCTTTCCTGGGATGTGACACCCCGGCCTGTCTCAAGGCTGCCCAAAGGTCTGCACACACACACACACACCCACCCACACACACACTCACACACACACACACACACACACACACTCTCTCACACAACACACTCACACACACACACACACCCACCCACACACACACACACACACACACACTCTCTCTCACACAACACACTCACACACCACACTCACATATACACACACACTCACACACATGCATACATACATGCGTACACACACACACACACACACACACGACATTTTGTGAATTGAGTCGTTCAACGAACTGACTGCCTCCGCCTTTGCTTAACTTGTCACATATTTGACACGTGTCTGTTTTGGTTTTGTCTCAGTTCTGCCACAGAGAAAGAGGTATGAGTTGTCTGCCCTCAACACTGTGCAGCTGCTCAACACCAACTGAATGTTCAAATAAAGCCTTCTTTAACGTTACTTGGCTCTCAACAACGTTCGTGGTCACACAGTGCACAAGTCTTAATCACTGAACAGATGAGGAATATGTTGACCTTTAAAATAATATGTTTTCTCTTGTAACTCAATTTATTTAACGATGAGCCAAACTGTAGATGCAGTTTTCGTACCGCCCACCGGGTGGCAGTAATAAATATGACGAGCCAAACCTTTGGTGTTTTTTCTGTTCTTTCATTTGCTTATTGTCATTTGACAGCAGTGTCCCCTTGGCCTTGGTACACAATAGTGTTCCATAAGAAGCGTAAGTCTTAAATAATGGTGTACTGGTGTCAAGGAGTGTTCTGGTTTAGAGGTATGGGAACTGTGCCATGGCACCTGAGTCGCACATCAAAGACTTTCTCAGGTGTGTGTGTGCTTTGACATAAATGAAAGCTGTCTCTTCTTCACTCATCAAAGTCTTATTGAGTGACTGGGCCCAACCCCCTCGCCTCCCCCTATCTCTGGGCTCCACCAGGGCTGACTAGCACTGGTAGGACAGACTGTGGATAGCGACCAGTTGTCACCTCCAGTCTCTGGGTGTGTCGTCAGAGGCAGACGCTGCCTGCCTGACTGCCTCCCTCCCTGGACTTCCATCCTGTCTCCTTCAGCCTAGTTTCCTCAAGTTGAGAGACTCAGAGCTAGACACACTGTGAAAGTGTGTTAGGCATTCTACTGTGATATCCTAGCCTGGATGTGAGTCTTCGATTATAGGTTTGCCACTCTTACTTGTGTGCCTCCTATTCCTACACACATTTTTTGACAGTTGCTTTTATTTCTGGTAGAAGTTTAGAATACAGGATGAAGTCTGTAATACAGTCGCAGTGAATGAATGCTGTTCACTTTCCACCTAGTTGTGGTGATGACTGGCTGGGTGGTAAAGAACGCAGTCTGACTTCTTAAATGGTTATGGTGTTCAGCGTTATGTCAACTGATTACTCTGGTTGTTCCAGCCAACAGATCTATAATAATCTGACTTACCCTTAGATTTAGCCAACATATCTATAATAAATCTGACTGACCCTTAGATTTAGCCAACATATCTACAATAGATCTGACTGAACATTAGAGATTTAGCCAACAGATCTACATTAGATCTGGCTGACACTTAAATGAAGCCAACAGATCTACAATAGATCTGACTGGCTCAGATTGTTTAAGACAGCAGTTCTATATAGTGGTGGATATATAACAGATGTTATATGATGTGGGTACACTCAGACGTGTTGCCATATTTGTATGTTACATTTAGCAAACATGATTCATTCGGTAAGCGGTACAGTACTCCGTCTGCCATTGTAGCACTAACAATAAAGTCTGACACCTATTTTAGAAAGGTCTGTACACGTCTGTCATCATACAGCCGGAATCATACATGATAGGAAGGTTCCCAGTGTTTCGTACAATAGCAGATCTAATAGTGTCTTGTAGAGAGTGGTCTGGGCCTTCTTCTGACTCCCTGCTTGTACTAATAGACAGGTGCCCTGCAGAAAAGCCGAGCCCCATTAGCAGACAGCTTGGGGCTGGACACACATTACCAACACAAACACTGCGTCTACAGAGGGGTAGGGGGGCCGTTACGTAGAAAAACAACCCCCTGCCAGGATAATGGCAGCGAGGGCTTGTTAAACGTGTGTCCCCATTGTTCCTGCAAATTGGCCCGTGGCTCTAATTGACCAGTTAGGTCCCTCAGTGGCTCTATGAACCAGGGGCCCCGTCATAGACCAGACTGTGACTGGACGGGCAGTAACGCCTTTAGAGGAGTGCCGCTTGGCTGGGGCCGCTGGAGCTCTGGCTGGAGACTGGAGGCTGTGGAGAGAGCAGACTGGATTTGAGTTCATAAACCGTCTCAACGTAGGAGTACTGCTCCTAGATCAGTTTGGCTTTTAGAGTATAGCATCGGGACTGTGTATAATGCTGCCTCAAACGTTCACAAGACTGATTTGAACAATAACACTACTTGTCATCTCCTTATTTACCATTATCGAATGATTAGTGCAATCTAGTGTAGGGCAGTTTAGGATAAGGTGATAGTACTGACCGATATAGTACTAGAAGTACAGGGCAGTTTGGGGTAGGGTGATAGTACTGACCGGTATAGTACTAGAAGTACAGGGTAGTTTGGGGTAGGGTGATGGTACTGACCGGTATAGTACTAGTAGTGTAGGGTAGTTTAGGATAGGGTGATAGTACTGACCTGTATAGTACTAGTAGTGTAGGGTAGTTTAGGATAGGGTGATAGTACTGACCAGTATAGTACTAGTAGTGTAGGGTAGTTTTGGATAGGGTGATAGTACTGACCAGTATAGTACTAGTAGTGTAGGGTAGTTTTGGATAGGGTGATAGTACTGACCTGTATAGTACTAGTAGTACAGGGTATTTTAGGATAGGGTGATAGTACTGACCGGTATAGTACTAGAAGTACAGGGTAGTTTGGGGTAGGGTGATAGTACTGACCGGTATAGTACTAGAAGTACAGGGCAGTTTGGGGTAGGGTGATATTACTGACCAGTATAGTACTAGTAGTGTAGGGTAGTTTAGGATAGGGTGATAGTACTGACCAGTATAGTACTAGTAGTTTAGGATAGGGTGATAGTACTGACCAGTATAGTACTAGTAGTGTAGGGTAGTTTTGGATAGGGTGATAGTACTGACCTGTATAGTACTAGTAGTACAGGGTATTTTAGGATAGGGTGATAGTACTGACCGGAATAGTACTAGTAGTACAGGGTAGTTTAGGATAGGGTGATAGTACTGACCAGTATAGTACTAGTAGTATAGGGTAGTTTAGGATAGGGTGATAGTACTGACCGGTATAGTACTAGTAGTGTAGGGTAGTTTGCATAGGGTGATAGTACTGACCGGTATAGTACTAGTAGTGTAGGGTAGTTTAGGATAGGGTGATAGTACTGACCAGTATAGTACTAGTAGTGTAGGGTAGTTTAGGATAGGGTGATAGTACTGACCTGTATAGTACTAGTAGTGTAGGGTAGTTTAGGATAGGGTGATAGTACTGACCTGTATAGTACTAGTAGTGTAGGGTAGTTTAGGATAGGGTGATAGTACTGATCGATATAGTACTAGTAGGGTAGTTTAGGATAGGGTGATAGTACTGACCTGTATAGTACTAGTAGTATAGGGTAGTTTAGGATAGGGTGATAGTACTGACCTGTATAGTACTAGTAGTGTAGGGTAGTTTAGGATAGGGTGATAGTACTGATCGATATAGTACTAGTAGGGTAGTTTAGGATAGGGTGATAGTACTGACCTGTATAGTAGTGTAGGGTAGTTTAGGATAGGGTGATAGTACTGACCGATATAGTACTAGTAGTATAGGGTAGTTTAGGATAGGGTGATAGTACTGACCTGTATAGTACTAGTAGTGTAGGGTAGTTTATGATAGGGTGATAGTACTGACCTGTATAGTACTAGTAGTATAGGGTAGTTTAGGATAGGGTGATAGTACTGACCTGTATAGTACTAGTAGTGTAGGGTAGTTTAGGATAGGGTTATAGTATTGACCTGTATAGTACTAGTAGTGTAGGGTAGTTTAGGATAGGGTTATAGTACTGACCTGTATAGTACTAGTAGTGTAGGGTAGTTTAGGATAGGGTGATAGTACTGACCGATATAGTACTAGTAGTTTAGGATAGGGTGATAGTACTGACCGGTATAGTACTAGTAGTACAGGGTAGTTTGGGGTAGGGTGATAGTACTGACCAGTATAGTACTAGTAGTTTAGGATAGGGTGATAGTACTGACCAGTATAGTACTAGTAGTGTAGGGTAGTTTTGGATAGGGTGATAGTACTGACCTGTATAGTACTAGTAGTACAGGGTATTTTAGGATAGGTGATAGTACTGACCGGAATAGTACTAGTAGTACAGGGTAGTTTAGGATAGGTGATAGTACTGACCAGTATAGTACTAGTAGTATAGGTAGTTTAGGATAGGGTGATAGTACTGACCGGTATAGTACTAGTAGTGTAGGGTAGTTTGCATAGGGTGATAGTACTGACCGGTATAGTACTAGTAGTGTAGGGTAGTTTAGGATAGTGATAGTACTGACCAGTATAGTACTAGTAGTGTAGGGTAGTTTAGGATAGGGTGATAGTACTGACCTGTATAGTACTAGTAGTGTAGGGTAGTTTAGGATAGGGTGATAGTACTGACCTGTATAGTACTAGTAGTGTAGGGTAGTTTAGGATAGTGATAGTACTGATCGATATAGTACTAGTAGGGTAGTTTAGGATAGGGTGATAGTACTGACCTGTATAGTACTAGTAGTGTAGGGTAGTTTAGGATAGGGTGATAGTACTGACCTGTATAGTACTAGTAGTGTAGGGTAGTTTAGGATAGGGTGATAGTACTGATCGATATAGTACTAGTAGGGTAGTTTAGGATAGGGTGATAGTACTGACCTGTATAGTAGTGTAGGGTAGTTTAGGATAGGGTGATAGTACTGACCGATATAGTACTAGTAGTATAGGGTAGTTTAGGATAGGGTGATAGTACTGACCTGTATAGTACTAGTAGTGTAGGGTAGTTTATGATAGGGTGATAGTACTGACCTGTATAGTACTAGTAGTATAGGGTAGTTTAGGATAGGGTGATAGTACTGACCTGTATAGTACTAGTAGTGTAGGGTAGTTTAGGATAGGGTGATAGTACTGACCGGTATAGTACTAGTAGTACAGGGTAGTTTGGGGTAGGGTGATAGTACTGACCGGTATAGTACTAGAAGTACAGGGCAGTTTGGGGTAGGGTGATATTACTGACCAGTATAGTACTAGTAGTTTAGGATAGGGTGATAGTACTGACCAGTATAGTACTAGTAGTATAGGGTAGTTTAGGATAGGGTGATAGTACTGACCGATATAGTACTAGTAGTGTAGGGTAGTTTAGGATAGGGTGATAGTACTGACCAGTATAGTACTAGTAGTGTAGGGTAGTTTAGGATAGGGTGATAGTACTGACCGGTATAGTACTAGTAGTGTAGGGTAGTTTAGGATAGGGTGATAGTACTGACCGGTATAGTACTAGTAGTACAGGGTAGTTTAGGATAGGGTGATAGTACTGACCGGTATAGTACTAGTAGTATAGGGTAGTTTAGGATAGGGTGATAGTACTGACCAGTATAGTACTAGTAGTTTAGGATAGGGTGATAGTACTGACCAGTATAGTACTAGTAGTTTAGGGTAGTTAAGGATAGGGTGATAGTACTGACCTGTATAGTACTAGTAGTACAGGCTGGGTTAGGATTGGGAATGTCTTTAGAGGGTACGAGGAAACTACATTTCAAATCAAGGTGTTTAAAAGACGGTGTGTATTTATTTATTTATTTATTTTTCAAACTTTCCATCTCAGATGTTTTTTCAGTTTTTTTTAGGTTGTGTGACGACTTAAAAGAGCCCAGAGAGCAAATTGAACAGAAACCCTCTTCCCGTGTTCCTTATAAACTCAGCAACATTAGGTGTTAGGCTACTGTCTAACTGAATAGACTAACAGCTAGAACTCCTCTTAGCCCTTTCATTTTATTGGTGTACTGTACAGATTTGCAGATCGGAGGTACAGTGTAATGAGCAGGTTTACAAAGGCTCTATATTATTGTAGGTGCAAATTCCGACGTGACATTTTTGTACTTAATGCAAACCAGAATCACAGTAGTCTGTTAGTAATAATGGCCAGCTATCAGATAATCGATTCTGGTGGAATTTACCTGCATTCTGCATTTGCCTTTGCAAAAATGATCTAGGTTTTGGTTCCTTTCTTAACATAATAACTCATAGAACTGGTTCCTGTTCTAAGGTCAAGGATGTAAATTCAAAGAGAACTGGTTCCTTTTTTTAGGTCAAGGGTGTGAATTCAAATTTATATTTTTTCCTACCCACTCATCCATTTTATTTTAAAGAAGGCTTTATTTCTTTGGTTCTTACCAAGAGAATACACATATCACCGTGGCATAATTTCACTTGCCAGGTATTTTGCATAGAACATGTAAACGGTTCTCCAATTATTTTCAACATCAGCAATCATTATTTATTCATGTATAAAAAAAGCAAAGAACTACACATTATATACTGATCTATTGACCATGCTGTGAGAGAATTCTGTGAGTGTTCAGAGCTGTCGTCAAGGTAATGGGCGACTGCTGTGAGAGAATTCTGTGAGTGTTCAGAGCTGTCGTCAAGGTAATGGGCGACTGCTGTGGGAGAATTCTGTGAGTGTTCAGAGCTGTCGTCAAGGTAATGGGCGACTGCTGTGAGAGAATTCTGTGAGTGTGCAGAGCTGTCGTCAAGGTAATGGGCGACTGCTGTGAGAGAATTCTGTGAGTGTGCAGAGCTGTCGTCAAGGTAATGGGCGACTGCTGTGAGAGAATTCTGTGAGTGTGCAGAGCTGTCGTCAAGGTAATGGGCGACTGCTATGAGAGAATTCTGTGAGTGTGCAGAGCTGTCGTCAAGGTAATGGGCGACTGCTGTGAGAGAATTCTGTGAGTGTGCAGAGCTGTCGTCAAGGTAATGGGCGACTGCTGTGAGAGAATTCTGTGAGTGTGCAGAGCTGTCGTCAAGGTAATGGGCGACTGCTGTGAGAGAATTCTGTGAGTGTGCAGAGCTGTCGTCAAGGTAATGGGCGACTGCTGTGGGAGAATTCTGTGAGTGTTCAGAGCTGTCGTCAAGGTAATGGGCGACTGCTGTGAGAGAATTCTGTGAGTGTGCAGAGCTGTCGTCAAGGTAATGGGCGACTGCTGTGAGAGAATTCTGTGAGTGTGCAGAGCTGTCGTCAAGGTAATGGGCGACTGCTATGAGAGAATTCTGTGAGTGTGCAGAGCTGTCGTCAAGGTAATGGGCGACTGCTGTGAGAGAATTCTGTGAGTGTGCAGAGCTTGTCGTCATATTATATTCGTGTGCTACAATGTGGAAAACAATAAAAATACAGAAATAACCTTGAGTGAGTAAGTATCAAAACAATATATATTATTGGGGAACTAAAAGGCATAACTAATTCTAGATTAGCCTTCCTCCTCTGTAGTGACACTTATCCTGAATCAGCAACTTCATTCAGTGGCTTTATAAATACATCCCTGGGGCTCGTCTGGACCTGTCTAGAACCTGGGTCTCATTGTATTTGACAGCACCCAGCTGCATTACTGGACCCCTCAAGCCCTCTGGGCACAAACCCATCTGAGATATACATCTAGACGTGGTTATGGAGACAGACAGAATCCACAAAACAGTTACATCGGGCTGGTCATTGACTGTACTTTCAGTTAGTGCTGCGATTAGAACCTGGAGTCCTGAGACGGAGGGTGAGGGAGACAGACAGAAAGAGGGAGAGAGAGAGAGATGGGGGGAGAACAGGGGAGAGGCAGAGAGAGGGGGGTTAGAGAGAGGGAAAGAGAAGGAGGTAGGGGGAGTGTGAGAGAAAGAGAGGGGGGGGTGGAGAGAAGGGAAGGAGGGGGAGAGAGACATAGGGAGAGAGTGAGGGGGGAGAGAGAGAGAGAGAGACTACCATTAGTAGCGGAGACTGGGCCAGCCGACTGCATGGCAGTGTGACATCTCCACGTGTCTGAGAGGAACATCCTGTGGCTGTCTAATACCAATATGACCAGTGTTCCTGTCAGACTGGATTTAAAAACACATTCCCCAGGAATGTACAGCCTACTCTAATGTGCAATAGGAAGCGAAGCGGATGGATAAGTTAACATAGTTTTTGAAAAAAATGAATGGGGAAAAATATTTGGCAGAATAAATCTTTTTTTTATTTAATAAAGGACTAAGCACGTTCATGGGTCTGTCTGGTGTGTTCTGCAGTCAAGTTTGATCAGATAGCTACAGTAGGTAAACCGAGCTGTATAATTTAGCATTTGAATCGGCCTCATTAAGAATCAGATCAAAGCCAGACAGAAACACTGTCCCCCAGAAACACTGTCCTGTTAATGTGAGTGTGATCAGGGCTGGACTCTGGTCCGCGCCCTTCTCCTCAGGAAACCTCGAAGGTTAGCAAAAGCGGAGACATGAAAGAGACGACGTTAAGGAGCCTGCCTGTCTGTCTGTCTACTCAGACTAAAACCAAATATGCCTTTGCTTCTCTGTAAAATATGAACTACGTCGTGTTTTTCACCAAACTCAGTTTCTGAACTAAAAAGAAAATATCCACACGAGCGCATAGATCTTTTTCTGCAGTATTCTTCACTTTCCGCAAAATCCAACATTTCACAACGTAAAAAAGGGAATCGTGTGTTGTCCAGCAGAGCAGCACGTCATGTCAACGTCAAGTCAGATAGATAATACGGTCAAATGGACCCGGGCAGAAACAAATGTAACATTTTGCATTGCAATGGTTTGCCCTGTGATTGCTGTCTTTATAGCCCCCCCATTACATGTAACCCTCCTCTGTCTGCGCTCATCACTAAACAGCCTGTTGTCTCCTCGCACGTCGTCTGAGACACTTTGATAGGGAGTTGATAACAGTCTGATGGGGCTCAAGTACCGCTATATAAAGAGGAGACCACTGGCACTGAGAAGTATTACCTGACCACAACTGCAACCAGCAACAACCCCACGCACGCACGCATCTCCTCTGGATCTCAGACACGACCGCGTTTCACTTCCCTATGGATCTCATCTACTTCGCCCCGGCTCTTCTGGTCCTCCTGACCTCGGCCCGGGGCTTCGACCTGGGCCAGTCGACCCGCTGCGTGCCCATCCCGCACCAGGTGAGCGTTTGCCAGGACGTGGGCTACTCGGAGATGAGGCTGCCCAACTTCCTGGGTCACAGCGACCTGGAGAGCGAGGTGATTCCCCGTTCGGAGGACTGGAGACCCCTGTTGCAGACGGGCTGTCACCCCCAGGCTCAGGCCTTCCTCTGCTCCCTCATCGCCCCAGTCTGCCTCGACACGTAAGTCTGGAGCTCCTGTTTGCTCCTGTTTGCTCCTGCCACATCTCTACGTCACTGTGTTTGTCTTCACAAATGCCCTTAATAGCAGCTGCGCTTCTCCCTCCGTCTCCAGGTTCATCCAGCCGTGCCGCAGCCTGTGCGTGGCCGTTAGGGACAGCTGTGCTCCGACACAGGCCTGCCAGGGTCATGCGTGGCCGGAGGAGCTGGACTGTGATCGTTTCCCCGCCCAGGAGGACATGTGCCTGACCCCCAACCCTAAACACGGTTTCAGTCACCTGGCCAAATTGCTGCCCAAGCCAGCGTGCCAGGCCTGTCCTTCTGTGGAGACACACCCGTCCCTCAAGACAGTGCTGGACGCCCTCTGTGTGGATGACTTTGGTAAGCAGGATGGGTCCAGTGTGTCGTCAATAGGTCGTCTGTATGTTTGTATTGGTCGTCTGAATGTTTGTATTGGTCGTCTGTATGTTTGTATTGGTCGTCTGAATGTTTGTATTGGTCGTCTGTATGTTTGTATTGGTCGTCTGTATGTTTGTAGTGGTCGTCTGTATGTTTGTAGTGGTCGTCTGTATGTTTGTATTGGTCGTCTGTATGTTTGTATTGGTCGTCTGTATGTTTGTAGTGGTCGTCTGTATGTTTGTAGTGGTCGTCTGTATGTTTGTATTGGTCGTCTGTATGTTTGTATTGGCCGTCTGTATGTTTGTATGTGTGTGTGTGTTCTGCTTATAAGTGTGTGTGTGTGTTCTGCTTATGAGTGTGTGTGTGTTCTGCTTATAAGTGTGTGTGTGTGTTCTGCTTATGAGTGTGTGTGTGTGTGTTCTGCTTATGAGTGTGTGTGTGTTCTGCTTATGAGTGTGTGTGTGTTCTGCTTATGAGTGTGTGTGTGTGTTCTGCTTATGAGTGTGTGTGTGTGTTCTGCTTATGAGTGTGTGTGTGTTCTGCTTATGAGTGTGTGTGTGTGTTTTCTGCTTATGAGTGTGTGTGTGTGTGTTCTGCTTATGAGTGTGTGTGTGTGTTTTCTGCTTATGAGTGTGTGTGTGTGTGTTCTGCTTATGAGTGTGTGTGTGTTCTGCTTATGAGTGTGTGTGTGTGTTCTGCTTATGAGTGTGTGTGTGTGTGTTCTGCTTATGAGTGTGTGTGTGTGTGTGTTCTGCTTATGAGTGTGTGTGTGTTCTGCTTATGAGTGTGTGTGTGTGTGTGTTCTGCTTATAAGTGTATGCGTGTTCTGCTTATGAGTGTGTGTGTGTTCTGCTTATAAGTGTGTGTGTGTGTTCTGCTTATGAGTGTGTGTGTGTTCTGCTTATAAGTGTGTGTGTGTGTTCTGCTTATGAGTGTGTGTGTGTTCTGCTTATGAGTGTGTGTGTGTTCTGCTTATGAGTGTGTGTGTGTTCTGCTTATGAGTGTGTGTGTGTTCTGCTTATGAGTGTGTGTGTGTTCTGCTTATAAGTGTGTGTGTGTGTTCTGCTTATAAGTGTGTGTGTGTGTTCTGCTTATAAGTGTGTGTGTGTGTTCTGCTTATAAGTGTGTGTGTGTGTTCTGCTTATAAGTGTGTGTGTCTGTTCTGCTTATAAGTGTGTGTGTGTGTTCTGCTTATAAGTGTGTGTGTGTGTTCTGCTTATAAGTGTGTGTGTGTGTGTTCTGCTTATGAGTGTGTGTGTGTTCTGCTTATGAGTGTGTGTGTGTTCTGCTTATGAGTGTGTGTGTGTTCTGCTTATGAGTGTGTGTGTGTTCTGCTTATGAGTGTGTGTGTGTGTTCTGCTTATGAGTGTGTGTGTGTGTTCTGCTTATGAGTGTGTGTGTGTGTTCTGCTTATAAGTGTGTGTGTGTGTTCTGCTTATAAGTGTGTGTGTGTGTTCTGCTTATGTGTGTGTGTGTGTTCTGCTTATAAGTGTGTGTGTGTGTTCTGCTTATAAGTGTGTGTGTGTTCTGCTTATGAGTGTGTGTGTGTTCTGCTTATGAGTGTATGCGTGTTCTGCTTATAAGTGTGTGTGTGTGTTCTGCTTATGAGTGTGTGTGTGTGTTCTGCTTATGAGTGTGTGTGTGTGTTCTGCTTATGAGTGTGTGTGTGTTCTGCTTATGAGTGTGTGTGTGTTCTGCTTATAAGTGTATGCGTGTTCTGCTTATGAGTGTGTGTGTGTGTTCTGCTTATGAGTGTGTGTGTGTGTTCTGCTTATGAGTGTGTGTGTGTGTTCTGCTTATAAGTGTGTGTGTGTGTGTGTGTTCTGCTTATAAGTTATAAGTGTGTGTGTGTGTTCTGCTTATAAGTGTGTGTGTGTGTTCTGCTTATAAGTGTGTGTGTGTGTGTGTTCTGCTTATAAGTGTGTGTGTGTGTCCATACATCTATGTGATCATGGTATTCAACTGTTACTCTCCTCTTCCTCCAGCTGTCACAGCTAAGGTGTCTCGCCAACGCCTGCCTTCAGGGGAGCCTGAGTTTGGGGTTCAGGGCCGGGTCGAGTTCATTCGCCAGGGTCCCCTGCTCCCATACGACACCCAGCACCTCCTCCAGCAGTGGCTGTTAATCAACCTGCGCTGTGCCAATGCCCTGGTCCAGCCAGGCCGTACCCAGCTCTACCTGCTGACTGGCGCTGTGCAGCGCGATGGCACCCTGGCCCTGACTCGCCTCTTCCCCTGGCACAAGAAGGACCACAGTATCGCCGTGGCAACGCGCAAATGGAAGCACCACAAGTGCCGAGGGGCTGAATGACGGAACGGGAACACTTGCACTCGGGGGGGATATGAGTTCTTTGGCCCGTGCGTGTTCTGCGTTTATGTGACGTTCGCTGATTTGAGGGGAATACGATTAGAGCTGGACTCTCACTGATGTGACCCTCTGCTGCCCTCTACTGCTCTTTTCACAGCAGCGCAACTACCAATGATAGCACACAGTAATGGAATGCACTCCATGCCAGTGGTTCCTAAACATTTCGGTTACAGCCCCACCTATTGGATTTCGCCCTGCACCGACTACCTCTGACGTGCCCCGTCGTCGTGTTATGGCGTCGTAGGTCTTCTCAAGTACTCAGTGTGAAGAGGCCAAGTACCCCCTGTTTGGGAACCACTGCTCTAACCTGTACATAGTTATAGCTAACAATAATGATTTCTATAGAGTATTATTTTCTATTTAGGTAATGACGTATTTATGTGTTTTGTATTTTGTGTTTGATTTGTCTGTGGAAAATTATAAAATAAAAGATGCCAATATTTACACTATTTCAATTTAATTTGTCGTGGTCATTAAACGGGTAATAAACGATATGGAAATCTACTGGTATGAACAGTGGCGGCGGTTTTTAGTGTTGGCAAAACGTTTTCTGACTGACAAATAATTCAATGCTGTCGCTTTGATTATGCCAGGTCAGCTGTCAGGTATTACCAGTACCGCAGCGGTATATTCCTGAATTTGAAACGGTGCTACACACCGACATGAACGTTTGTTGTGTTTCCAAAAACAAATAGAAACACGTTATTATTAGTTATTATTAGAAGGTGGCCCGCTGGCCCTGGTAGCTGCCCACGGAGGATTACTGAGACTTACCGCTTTGTTTTGGGGGCGTTGGTGTGCCGCTGATGGAGCAGGTCCGTTGGCATGACAGTGAGAAAGTACTATTTCAGTCATTGTTAATTATATTTTTTGCATTTCTATAAGTCGGTAATACATGTTCTAATCATGGATCAATCGGAGTTCGCTGGCTCAATTTACAACAAAAATCTGTGGGTTAAATGCCCCAAAAGCTCCTTATGATTCGAGTGTTAAACACACGTTTCTCATCAGCAACTGTGAACTGGAGATGCAGTCTAATCTGCAGGTTTGATAGGGATTATTTAGGTTGAGGGAATACAACTGTAACTGGTATTTTGCCACTGTGGTATGCCAAATGAGAGCTACATGGAAAGAAGATATCTAAATTCAATGAGTCATTTTATTTACAGCATTCTGATAACAATATTACTATGTTAAATCACCTCGGTTGGATTCGCCTTACTAGCCTTTACTGTACAATATACTATACAATATATATGGCGTAGTAAAAGTTGGGTTTATGACATTTCTATTGATTATTTAAAAACATCTGAGTACAAAAAAAGAGAATCAGTGAAGTCTGTCTACAACATTAAAATAAACATTAAACATGTACAGGTATTGTGTTGTTATGTGCGTTTGATGTTTTCTCTCAGCCGCTCCTTTGTATTTCATGCAACACTCATGTTGGTCATCATTTGGTCACCAGTCTCTTCTTCTCTCTGGGGTCACAGGCATGTTGGTCATCAGTCTCTTCTTCTCTCTGGGGTCACAGGCATGTTGGTCATCAGTCTGTTCTTCTCTCTGGGGTCAACTGAACCACCGTGTCACAGGCATGTGTTACTTGCGTGGCTCTCACTGTGGTGTGGAGCGCTGCTGTGACTGGGCTCTGTGTGATGGTGTGCTCTCTGGTGCCCCCTGGGGCTCGTCTTCTTGATTGCAGCCACGGGACATGAGCTCCTCCATTGGGGTTCGGCCACTGTGGGTCTCCTTCTCTTTACAATTCCTCCACTTCATCCTCCGGTTCTGAAACCAGATCTTCACCTGTCAGGAAGAGGTTCGTGTTGAGATGTCCTTGTTATTATACACATCAGTATTTTCAAAACATTTTGAGTCAAGGATGGCATACAGTGAAAGTAAATATACTTCTGACTTTTTCTAGACACATGCAGCAAAGTAAGACCCGGGTGAGATATTAAATGGGTTGTTACGGTTACCCGGTCAGTTGTTATGGCGATATCATACCTGGGACTCCTTCAGGCTGAGGTCGGCTGCTAGTTTGTTCCTGTCAGTCTTGCTGATGTACTTCTGTCTTTTGAACATTTGCTCCAGCGCCTTCCTCTGCTGCTCAGAGAACACGGCCCTCCGGAGGATCCCTTGCCGGGATTTCGGGCTTGTATCCGGAGTCCACATCGGAAAATTGGCTCCCTTTGGAAGGTCTGAGGTCAGAGTCATTCGTATTAGTGTTTTGTGTTGCCTCCGTTTAATACCTGACTTGAGTCAAATGAAATGTAATTCATAACGTCTGCTTCTTATAAAACAGTTTCATTTGCATTTAGGAACTGTGTGCTGTGTGCTCTATGCATAAACACAATGACACATAAACTATTAGAGACAGGTGCTTGAATGTCTGAATGTCTGAACTTTAAATAGGTTAATAACAAACAGGCATTTAAATGCACTGGAGGCGTTTTGCAGTGTTTCCTGTTTTAAATGAGCCAAAATAAAAAGTCCTTGGGCTCTTCAAATTTGTCAGTGATCTTGTTTTTTCCAGTACAAATCACAAAAGATCATACTGAATAAAATGTGACTTACATTTATATATATATATATAAATGTATTTAGAATATACTAACTGGCAAACCAATATCCTAGTTCACTTTCCATTGATTGTGCCCATCTTCTGTAGCCAATTGTCTACACGCTTAGTTTCCATTACTTAATTTCCGTCAATCTGTCTTATTTAACAAAATAGGGGTGACTAAAGCGAGAATGGAGAGCGGTTTTCTCTGGGCAGAATGGGATTTGGTGACCTCTGAGGAGCAATCCCACGGCGCCTCACTCACAGGTGCACGCACAACAAAAGTCAAGTGGAGTATTCTGCGAATCCCATTGAGCGATGCCTTTTTAATCTGTACGACAAATCTGCACACGGACCACCTCTGGGAGCGAGTAACTGGTTCAGACACGCTCCTCAGGCCTCCTTTGGACCTCAATGGCTTCCACTTAAACGGGCGATTAACAGGTCACTGCCCGGGGGCGACGTGCGCGCCAAACCACCGAGTGCACGAATCTGACGAACCCTCGACAAAAGGCGATGTTTGCTGTGTGGGGGGGGTTAGGGGGGCGACTGCTCTAGCCAGCTCAGTGCACCTCGCTAAATCTTTTCTCCCGCAGGTATCATCCCGGGCTCTATGGGAAGATGAGCTCGAATAAGTCTATAAAAGTCATTTTCATTGAATTCTTTATGTTCCAGTCAGAGGACTTTAAATGGGTGGAGGGAGAGTGAGGTGACAGGAGAATGCAGGGGGGGGGGGGGGTGGGGTGCTGGATTCCGGGGCCAAACAAAGGGCTTGTGGGCTGTGCCTGGGTCCGGCCTCCATTCTGCAGAGCAAAGCTGCGCTTTCTGGCTTTTTGCGCTTCGCAGAGTTCATTGGTGTGGTGAAAAATCGCATCGGGGTCGCGCATGGACGGCGAAGTGAAAGTGGCAATTGGTCACGGCCGGGCACTGCATTGTCGCCAAGCGGGGCCCGTGTGGGAAAGAGTCGGCCCACTGAGGGGCCCCTTGGGACAGGGCGGGGGGTCTTTATTGAGCCATGCTATTTTCTGCCTCATTTGTCAGGAGCCACAGGAGACAGCAACTACCGTTACATCCCTGACAGAAGTTAGGAAAAACCTCTGCGTGTCATTTGTCTCTCTGAAAGGCAGACTCGCCAAAATACAATACAATTACATAACCCAATTCAGACGCACATTCCCGGGTGCACACTCTGGATGGACTGACGTTGTTTTTCCGTTGATAACCACTTACAGAAATCATCTTTAAACTACACCCCCCCCCCCTGGGCAGGAGTACCATTATTATGTCGCTGACAGTAACTCATCTGAGGGACAAATATCGGCCAGACATTTTGGGGCCGCGTTCCAAAATAGCATCCAGGGGCTAAAGTCCGCTAATGTCCCACAGTCCCACAACAGACCGCTGCAATGGCACACCCCTGATCATTAAGGCCTTAATCTGACAGAGACAAGGAGTTTATTAGCCCCGCACATTTCAGTCAGTCACTGTGCATATCTACGAGTGCAAATTGGGGCCTCAATGGCACGAAAGGGCCCCTTCCCCCATGGGGCCAAATAGCCGTGAACGGTCATGAATAGCGGTTCAGAGGGTTGAGTGGGGAAACTAGCGGCCTGCCATTGCATCGGTAATTACCCGTAGAGAGTATGGGAGACCCTGCTGCTAATGCTTAGAGGAGCCGAGGACCCGTTGATGAGGCATAAGACACTCACTGGGGAACACAGGCGAGGGTCTGGACCCACCACAGCACTCCACTGCTGCCAGGAGATATCGAGGACCTGGGAGAAACATGCTGCTCAGTCGGCCTTTAGAGAGGAGAGAGCGAGAGAGGGATAATTGCAGCAGTCATGGCAGACATGCTATTCCTATATCTGTAGTTTAACATGTCCCTCTGTTGCCATGCGATTTAATTAAATTGCAGTAACAGAGGTTAAAGAGTGTATGTTATTGTGTTACATTATTATCATTGTGTATGTTATTGTGTTACATTATTATCATTGTGTATGTTATTGTGTTACATTACTATCATTGTGTATGTTATTGTGTTACATTATTATCATTGTGTATGTTATTGTGTTACATTATTCGCATTGTGTATGTTATTGTGTTACATTACTATCATTGTGTATATAATTGTGTTACATTATTATCATTGTGTATGTTACTGAGTTACATTATTATCATTGTGTATGTTATTGTGTTACATTATTCGCATTGTGTATGTTATTGTGTTACATTACTTTCATTGTGTATATAATTGTGTTACATTATTATCATTGTGTATGTTACTGAGTTACATTATCCACATTTTTTTTGGTTATGAATTTAAAAATGTTTTTATATCTTCAATGACATCTTGTTGGACATTTGTTGAACTCATGTTGAAATCTGAAATTTAATTTCTCATGAGAAATGAATTGTAATAAATGAGAACATTCATATTTTGCTATTTTTATTGCAACTGTATACATAATACGATTTATGTAAGTGCTTACAAAACTGGACAAAATCTATGTAACTAGAAGCATTTGGGAATTTTCAATGGAAATGATGGGCTGCAACTAGAGATCTAATAAACAAATTGGCAGAATTATTGATGAATATACGGACCAGTCATTAGATCATCATGTTTGACTAATCCCAATTCCTTTTTTCAATTGGACACCCATGTGATACATATGTTTAGCCAAAAATCTTATAGAATTTAAATTGGACAATAGCAATATTTTTGTTATTAATAAATCCTTTCAATACAGATAAAAACTCTTTAACCTCTGTTACTGCAATTTAATTAAATCGCATGGCAACAGAGGGACATGTTAAACTACAGATATAGGAATAGCATCTTTCACCAATGTGGTTTTATACTGCAAATGGCTAATAAAGTGAATCTGAATCTGAATCTCAATAATGTAACACAGTACCATACACAATGCGGATAATGTAACACAATAACATACACAATGGTAATAATGTAACACAATAACATACACAATGCGGATAATGTAACACAATAACATACACAATGGTAATAATGTAACACAATAACATACACAATGGTAATAATGTAACACAATAACATACACAATGCGGATAATGTAACACAATAACATACACAATGGTAATAATGTAACACAATAACATACACAATGGTAATAATGTAACACAATAACATACACAATGCGGATAATGTAACACAATAACATACACAATGGTAATAATGTAACACAATAACATACACAATGGTAATAATGTAACACAATAACATACACAATGCGGCTAATGTAACACAATAACATACACAATGATAATAATGTAACACAATAACATACACAATACGGATGATGTAACACAATAATGACCTTATGTTCGGAGATGTTACACAAGTATGTGTTTTGAACGATAGGAGGCTTTTACCTGAGTGTGGCCGAGTAAGTAAACCTCTGTCCTTGGCTCGTACACAGTTTTGGCTCTGGCCGTCATAGACCACAAGCTGAGGGCCCCAGCCTCTCCTGTGAGGGCTGCCAAGCGGTCCTCTGAAGAGCCCACCTGTTGATCTGTCTGAGGAGAACGAGGAAGGACATGTGGAAGAGGCTGGCCCCGCTGAGCGGAGCAGGTTGTCAATTAGGAAACTTTTCCCAGAGGAGCCAAAGCCTGGGTGAGTGGGAGATGATCCTGTCGCCATATTCCCGCTCTTCTTCTGTGCCTGTCCTTCTGTCATCCCATTCAGTGTGTCCCGAAGGAACACTTTGTTTTTTCAGTTTTAGAGCGGTCTCAGAGCGGTCTCAGGGCGGTCTCAGAGCAGTCTCAGAGCGGTCTCAGTGTGCTCTCAGGGCGGTCTCAGAGCGGTCTCAGAGCGGTCTCAGAGCGGTCTCAGAGCGGTCCCAGAGCGGTCTCAGAGCGGTCTCAGAGCGGTCCCAGAGCGGTCTCAGAGCGGTCTCAGAGCGGTCTCAGGGCGGTCTCAGTGCGGTCTCAGAGCGGTCCTAGAGCAATTTCAGCAGTCACACCGCCAAGTGACAGAGGAGGAGCAACATCTGCGCTGTAATCCTTCTGGGACTGACCAGGGCCAACTTCATTAAAGTCCCAGGAAAACAAAAACTCTCGAACTCTCTAAAACTCTCTTCTTCTCGCCCCTTGTCTAGGGTCTGCACTCCGCTCAGATGCCGCCACTTGATTGGCTAAGAGGCTCTAATGTGATTCTCAATTCGGATAAGACTGGGTCCATTCTGGAGTGGCAGAAGGTGGGCCGGACTCCATTCATTATGTCAAATGGCCTATTAGAAGCTAGACGCCCCAGACAATGGGCTGCTGGACAAAGTTTAACGTGCACTAAGCATATTTTCCAGTCCTGCAGTAAATAGTTTCTGAGCTTTTATTGTGTCCTATAGAATACGTATTGACAATGTGGTGTGCAGCTCATTCGTTCGCGCAGTTCATATTATTTCCTGGTTTCATCTTGGCCACCTGTAGACCGTATCGTCTTAGTTAACGTTACGTATTCTTTCAGGCGGAAGCAATCCTCGGTTGATTTGACACGTAATTGTGACGTTTGTGAAATTGCATGTTTTCTCATCAATTGTTTAGTTTTACCTTATTACAACTTTATTTAAACACCGGATAAAGAATTTGAAGACATTGAACCTGAATGCTACATTCAGCAGGTCATTCAAATTACACCTTTTATTCTATGGACTCAAACCAATTAATACATCTTGCTCTGTAATGACCTAAGGGTAATTGTCCTGCCACTATACTCCTCTTTTCAATGACTTGATTGGTCTATTTCTCTAAGGCTTGCCACTCACAGACTTGACAGGCCTTTTGGTTCCTGCTTAAGATGGAAAATCGCTCTGCCCTCGGTTGACATATTCTCTCTCTTTTAAAAAGACTTTCCATCCAGCCTGACAGGAATATGCACAAAGCCGCAATGTGTAGAATCCACAACATTTTATACATTTAACACAGAACACAGTTTCTGATGTGGACCAAAGGTAGTCTTTTTTTAAGTCAACATGCATAGACCCAACTGAACCCTACTGAAGCCTACTGAACCTTACCGAACCCTACTGAACCCTACTGAAGCCAACAGAACCCTACTGAACCCTACTGAAGCCAACTGAACCCTACTGAAGCCAACAGAACCATACTGAAGCCAACAGAACCCTACTGAACCCTACTGAACCCTACTGAAGCCAACAGAACCCTACTGAAGCCAACTGAACCCTGCTGAATCCAGCTGAACCCTACTGAACCTTTCTGAACCCTGCTGAACCCTTCTGAACCCTACTGAACCCTGCCAAACCCTACTGAACCCCACTGGACCCAACAGAACCCTACTGAACCCTACTGAAGCCAACTGAACCCTACTGAACCCTACTGAATCCTGCTGAACCCTACTGAACCCTGCTGACCCCTACTGAACCCTACTGAACCCTACTGAACCCTGCCGAACCCTACTGAAGCCAACTGACCCCTACTGAACCCTACTGAACCCTACTGAAGCCAACTGAACCCTACTGAACCCTGCTGAACCCTACTGAAGCAGACTGAAGCAGACTGAACCCTACCGAACCCTACTGAACACTACTGAACCCTGCTGAACCATACTGAACCCTGCTGAACCCTACTGAACCCTACTGAACACTACTGTACCCTGCTGAACCCTACTGAACCCTACTGAAGCCAATTGAACCCTACTGAAGCCAACATAACCATACTGAAGCCAACAGAACCCTACTGAACCCTACTGAAGCCAACAGAACCCTACTGAACCCTACTGAAGCCAACTGAACCCTACTGAACCCTGCTGAATCCAGCTGAACCCTACTGAACCTTTCTGAACCCTGCTGAACCCTTCTGAACCCTACTGAATCCTGCCGAACCCTACTGAACCCCACTGGACCCAACAGAACCCTACTGAAGCCTACTGAATCCTACTGAAGCCAACTGAACCCTACTGAACCCTACTGAATCCTGCTGAACCCTACTGAACCCTGCTGAACCCTACTGAACCCTACTGAACCCTACTGAACCCTTCTGAACCCTACTGAACCCTGCCGAACCCTACTGAAGCCAACTGACCCCTACTGAACCCTACTGAACCCTACTGAAGCCAACTGAACCCTACTGAACCCTGCTGAACCCTACTGAAGCAGACTGAAGCAGACTGAACCCTACCGAACCCTACTGAACACAACTGAACACTACTGAACCCTGCTGAACCATACGGAACCCTGCTGAACCCTACTGAACCCTACTGAACACTACTGAACCCTGCTGAACCCTGCTTAACCATACTAAACCCAACTGAACCCTGCTGAACCCTACTGAACCCTACTGAACACTACTGAACCCTACTGAACCCTGATGAACCCTACTGAACCATACTCAACCCAGCTGAACCCTGCTTAACCCTACTGAACAACTGAACATAAAATTGTGGTTAACTAGCATTCAGCGTTAGCAGAATGAATTTGAATCTGCGATGCTGTTTTATATTCCTCGAATTTCCGAGTCACAGTTAAGACCTACAGACGGGGGGTTGTTGTGTTGTACATACTAGCCAGTCACGTGTAACCCCGAAGCGAGCCGGTTTAAGAGGAGAATTGGTGAACAGTAAACAAGCATGTCGGGCAAAGCTAAAGGGGGAGTCCCGTTGAAGGGGACACCTCATGCTGTGCATGGAAATTGGCCCAGACACCCGGGTTCATTGTACGACTGCCTGGGAGCCAAAGGTTGCTTGTAATCAAATTTGAGGTTTTACATAGTGACTGGTAGAGAAAGCGCCCGCTGGGTGTCGCGTGAAAGCTGATCGGGCTACCTCTGTGTCCACCTAATCCGGGGAGTGTTCCCCTAGCCGCTGTGTCACAACCTGTTGATGGTTTTGTCGGGTTTCAGGCTGGGTGTTTGTGAAAGCGCTTTGTGACAACTATGTTGTAACGGGGGCTTTATAAAATACATGTGACATCTCGTGGATCGCTGTTTGACGATGCTTCCCCGGGCTTTTGTCTCGGTGGGAGTGTAGCCATTCGTTCATGTCACGGTTAACCGCGAGCAGATTTACAGGAGCTTCATACTGATACAGCGAAAGCAAACACACGTGTTCATAAAGGCCAGCGCGGCTCAAAAATAAAATGGTTGCCAGATCGGTGCGACTCTGTACGCATCGCGACTCTATTAAGGGAGAAACTATTTGTTCCTTTTCCATTTGGGGGTAATTATAAAAATCTGGCTGACTCCGCAATTTCTTGCAAAGTCGCTAAGTTCCCTGATTACGTTGACAATGCTCACCAGCAAAATGCGTTGCGCCGTCGTAGGGACTTTGTGTCCGGTAGGAAAGGCATCGTTGGGATTTGCAACTTGTCAATGGGCCAGATTCCGACAGAGAATCCCAAGGGCCTGTAGGTATAATTGAGCCGTTGGGTAGCGCAGATCGTGAAAAACACCCTGAGAAGCAAGTTCATGTGAATTTATTTGATGTCCATTCTGCTCTCCGGAGTTGGGTCCACCATTCAGCCGTCCACAATAGTCCCGATGAGGTCCAGCTGAGCCCTTATTCCGCCCTCGGGTCCCTTATGAAGATGCCGGCCCACTGCACACCCAATTGATATTCCACCACTCGAACTTAATATCGTGAATGGGCAGCCAGACTCCGTGAATCAGGAGACAATGCGCTTAGCTTAGCAGCAAACGGGCACTTTGTGTGGTGTCTGTGGCAGCGGCAAGGAAGTGTCTAATGTGGAGTTCACAATTGTGATTCTATAGAGTTCTAATGAGCTTCAGTGTGGACGATGAATGGCCGGCGTCCATTCAGGCCGAGGGCCCCCGGGGAGTCCTCTGTGCACACCCACACAATGGAAGACAGAGGAGGGGAGGCTGGCAGCCAGGCCGGCACTGGACTGCAGGGACACTGCAAGGCCATGACAGTCTATATAATATATAACTAGACCAGGACAGAGAGACAGGGAGAGGGAGAGAGAACAAACGCCGTGCTACAGAAATGTATGCTTTTAATGCCGCGGTCGTTGTTTTTGACTGATTCACCGTAAATGTGTTCGCGCATATTGACAGTATGTTTCCATATTGTGCCAAGATTCAGGTAATATTAATCGTTATGGTTAATGACAGAACAACCGTCTTTTTTTGAGGTGTTGTCTGGTGTGCTTTGCGGAGATTTGTTTCGGACCCTTAGCTGCAGCATTTTGAACACACATGTAAGGACTTGCACAAACAGTACATTATATATGTCATTTCTATATTCTTATATGTAACTATTTATTGAACTCGTTCTGTGCCTCAATCCATTCCCGAAAAATGTGTGCAGTGTGGCATTATCTTGCTGAAGATGGCCACTGCCATCAGGGAATACCATCAGGGAATACCATCATCGAATACCAACAGGGAATACTATCAGGGAATACCATCATGGAATACTATCAGGGAATACCATCAGGGAATACTATCATGGAATACCATCATGGAATACCATCAGGGAATACCATCAGGGAATACTATCAGGGAATACTATCAGGGAATACCATCAAGGAATACTATTGAATTACTGAAATAAATGAACTTTTGCACGAAATGCTATTTTTTTTGTTACACCTGTATATTGTAAGCAATGTCCGCTGTGTTACTAGACTGGATATAGAGGAACAACAGTGACACCATCTGTTCATATCCAGTACTGCAAGTCTCTGCAGTACCCACCCATACCCACTAGGTGTAGCCCTTGTGCTTATATGGTTGAATCAATAACCTTGTGTGCTTTCTCTGTATTCGGCCATAATCAGAAGGTGTAATCGGCATCACCTGTGTAATAATGAGCCACCACATGGTACAGAATACAGTACAGTATACACCTAAAAGCAGTATTAAATATGACAATCACAACTGGAGTCAATAAAAGACCGTTGACGTGTTGTGGAAGTACTGTGGATAATGTTGAATAATCAATTGTAATGGTCACATTGAGAACAATGTTTGTGAACGCAGGGGGAAGTTCTATGTGCCTTATTAAAGACTGTATGTTCTGAATTTTTTTTGATGCAAACATCCTCTATAGCTTACCCGTGTTTTAGGCTGCGGCCTTCTCTGATGTTGACAAATGTACAGAAGAAGCAGGCTTTGGTGCCGTTATTCAAAATATGTCAGTACTGCGTGATGTCTGCATCACTTGTGTTTTAATAAGAGAAATATTATTGTCTTTACGATTACAAATTATATTTATTCCTGTGATACACCGAAGCAAAGAACACTCTGCTTAGTTTGAGCTCGGTCAAAAATGTGTTGATGTAAATTCCTTGTATGTTAACACATTCATGGCGATTAAACACTTTTCTGATTCTGATGATAGACTGCCGTTTCTCCTGGCTTATATTTGCGGCTTCTGCCGTAATATGGAATACTCCAGTATTAACATAATGGCGATCTTCTGTATACCATCCCATCTCACGAAACAACTGAGAAAAAATAAATGACACGATGGACTTTTAACACGGCACACCTGTTCATTGGAACACATTGGACTTTTAACACGGCACACCTGTTCATTTGAACACATTGGACTTTTAACACGGCACACCTGTTCATTGGAACACATTGGACTTTTAACACGGCACACCTGTTCATTTGAACCCATTGGACTTTTAACACGGCACACCTGTTCATTGGAACACATTGAACTTTTAACACGGCACACCTGTTCATTTGAACACATTGGACTTTTAACACGCACACCTGTTCATTGGAACACATTGGACTTTTAACACGGCACACCTGTTCATTGGAACACATTGGACTTTTAACACGGCACACCTGTTCATTGGAACACATTGGACTTTTAACACGGCACGCCCGTTCATTTGAACACATTGGACTTTTAACACGGCACGCCTGTTCATTTGAACACATTGGACTTTTAACACGGCACACCTGTTCATTTGAACACATTGGACTTTTAACACGGCACACCTGTTCATTGGAACACATTGGACTTTTAACACGGCACACCTGTTCATTTGAACACATTGGACTTTTAACACGGCACACCTGTTCATTTGAACACATTGGACTTTTAACACGGCACACCTGTTCATTTGAACACATTGGACTTTTAACACGGCACACCTGTTCATTTGAACACATTGGACTTTTAACACGGCACACCTGTTCATTTGAACACATTGGACTTTTAACACGGCACACCTGTTCATTGGAATGCATTCCGTAAAAGTGTCAAACTGTCAAACAATAGTAGATTCAACAAAACCTTTAAATCACACATATTGAAGTAACCATATTTAGTTAACAAAAAGGAAATAGTATTAAATTAATCAATACACATATATTTTATTGTCATTAAAGTTACCACTGTTTGCCTCGATTTCACTTTGCACACTCTGCATTCTGTCAACCATCTACATGAGATAGTCACCTGGAATATATTTTGTACATTCTTAAAGGACTTCCCAGATATTCTGATCACTGGTTGGCCACTTTTCCATCACTCTGCGGTCCACCTTATCCCAAATCATTTACACGGGGTTGAGTTCAAGTGATTGTGAAGAACAGGTCATCTGATGCTGCCAGAGTAAGATGTAACTTTTTACAGGCCCTATGCAAGATGTGGGCCCCCTATTGGACTATTTATGTTGCTTATGTCTAGGTCCGGCACTGGACATATTTAAGATGTGTCCAACACAAAATGACACTAGATTTTAGGGCACAGTCCCCATGTCCATTTAATGACACTAGGGTTTACCTCACTAACCCCATGTCCATTTAATGACACTAGGGTTTACTTCACTAACCCTATGTCCATTTAATGACACTAGGGTTTACTTCACTAACCCCATGTCTATTTAATGACACTAGGGTTTACCTCACTAACCCCATGTCCATTTAATGACATTAGGGTTTACCTTACTAACCCCATGTCTATTTAATGACACTAGGGTTTACTTCACTAACCCCATGTCCATTTAATGACACTAACCCCATGTCCATTTAATGACACTAGGGTTTACTTCACTAACCCCATGTCCATTTAATGACACTAGGGTTTACTTCACTAACCCCATGTCCATTTAATGACACTAGGGTTTACTTCACTAACCCCATGTCCATTTAATGACACTAGGGTTTACTTCACTAACCCCATGTCCATTTAATGACACTAGGGTTTACTTCACTAACCCCATGTCCATTTAATGACACTAGGGTTTACTTCACTAACCCCATGTCCATTTAATGACACTAGGGTTTACTTCACTAACCCCATGTCCATTTAATGACACTAGGGTTTACTAACCCCATGTCCATTTAATGACACTAGGGTTTACCCACTAACCCCATGTCCATTTAATGACACTAGGTTTACCCTAACCCCATGTCCATTTAATGACACTAGGGTTTACTTCACTAACCCCATGTCCATTTAATGACACTAGGGTTTACCTTCACTAACCCCATGTCAATGACACTAGGGTTTACTTCACTAACCCCATGTCCATTTAATGACACTAGGTTTTATGTCCATTTAATGACACTAGGGTTTACTTCACTAACCCCATGTCCATTTAATGACACTAGGGTTTACTTCATGTCCATTTAATGACACTAGGGTTTACTTCACTAACCCCATGTCCATTTAATGACACTAGGGTTTACTTCACTAACCCCATGTCCATTTAATGACACTGGGTTTACCACTAACCCCATGTCCATTTATGACACTAGGACACTAGGGTTTACTTCACTAACCCCATGTCCATTTAATGACACTAGGGTTTTACACTAGGGTTTACACTAACCCCATGTCCATTTAATGACACTAGGTTTACCTCACTAACCACATGTTATTTAATGACACTAGGGTTTAATTCACCCCCATGTCCATTTAATGACACTATGGTTTACCTCATAACCACATGTTATTTAATGACACTAGGGTTTAATGACACTAGGTTTACCTCACTAACCCCATGTTATTTAATGACACTAGGTTTACCATTTAATGACACTAGGGTTTACCTCACTAACCCCATGTTCATTTAATGACACTATAACCCCATGTTCATTTAATGACACATTTAACTGACACACTAGGGTTTACTTCACTAACCCCATGTCCATTTAATGACACTAGGTTTTACCTCACTAACCCCATGTTTACCATTTGACACTAGGTTTACCTCACTAACCCCATGTTCACTAACCACTTTTCATTTAATGACACTAGGGTTTACTTCACTAACCCCATGTCCGTTTAATGACACTAGGGTTTACCTCACTAACCCCATGTCCATTTAATGACACTAGGGTTTACCTCACTAACCCCATGTCCATTTAATGACACTAGGGTTTACTTCACTAACCCCATGTTCATTTAATGACACTAGGGTTTACTTCACTAACCCCATGTCCATTTAATGACACTAGGGTTTATTTCACTAACCCCAGATGTCCATTTAATGACACTAGGGTTTACTTCACTAACCCCATGTCCATTTAATGACACTAGGGTTTACTTCACTAACCCCATGTCATTTAATGACACTAGGGTTTACTTCATTTAATGACACTAACCCCATGTCCATTTAATGACACTAGGGTTTACTTCACTAACCCCATGTCCATTTAATGACACTATGGTTTACCTCACTAACCCCATGCCCATTTAATGACACTATGGTTTACCTCACTAACCACATGTTAGTGAGGTGAAATGACACTAGGGTTTACTTCACTAACCCCATGTTCATTTAATGACACTATGGTTTACCTCACTAACCACATGTTAGTGAGGTGAAATGGCACTAGGGTTTAATTCACTAACCACATGTTCATTTAATGACACTAGGGTTTACTTCACTAACCCCATGTCCATTTAATGACACTATGGTTTACCTCACTAACCACATGTTCATTTAATGACACTAGGGTTTACCTCACTAACCCCATGACCATTTAATGACACTAGGGTTTACCTCACTAACCCCATGACCATTTAATGACACTAGGGTTTACTTCACTAACCACATGTTCATTTAATGACACTATGGTTTACCTCACTAACCACATGTTCATTTAATGACACTATGGTTTACCTCACTAACCCCATGACCATTTAATGACACTAGGGTTTACCTCACTAACCACATGTCTATTTAATGACACTAGGTTTACTTCACTAACCCCATGACCATTTAATGACACTAGGGTTTATTTCACTAACCAGATGTCCATTTAATGACACTAGGGTTTACTTCACTAAACCCATGTCCATTTAATGACACTAGGGTTTACTTCACTAACCCCATGTCCATTTAATGACACTATGGTTTACCTCACTAACCCCATGTCCATTTAATGACACTAGGGTTTACCTCACTAACCCCATGTTCATTTAATGACACTATGGTTTACTTCACTAACCCCATGTCTATTTAATGACACTAGGGTTTACCTCACTAACCACATGTTCATTTAATGACACTATGGTTTACCTCACTAACCACATGTTAGTGAGGTGAAATGGCACTAGGGTTTAATTCACTAACCCCATGAGCTCCTTCCCAGTGCATCAGTTAGAATTAATGTGCAGAAGATGATTTGTAGAACATTTTAAGGACAACAGTCATATATGATGTGTTTGCAGTCAGCTTATCCAAGGTGCTTAGCTCAAATACGTATTTAGGGGATAGAAAGTAACGATTTCCCTCAGCCAGTTTTCATTTAAACAGAAAGGTTGTGTGATAGCACGCTATAAACACTGGCACTGACTGCAAAATGCCGTAGTCTCTTTGATATTAGTACCAGTCGTTGCCAAGATTACAGGCAAGTGGGTGAGTCCCAGAGAGATGCTACGCGTTCCCCCATCTGTCAAATGGTTTGTTTGTATTGCTTTTTATTCTTGGCTGCATGACCACATGTTTGAGTGACTTTATTTTCCTGATGGCACTTTAGGAAATGACGACTTGTGGGCAATAACGAAGTAATTACATTTGCTGTGCCTTTGGCCCAGATGAGAAACAGCATTAATAATGAATTGAGAGTTGGAGCCTCTCTCTCTCATACAGCAGATGTGTTCCTTTGGCACGCTAGCTGTGCAGGAAACAACAACTTGGTTGTGTTGACAATGTTGGCCCAACCAGATATTATATATATTGTATAGTATACTCCATTGTTTGTACTCAGTCTTTGCTTATAGCACACACATACATTGTTTAGGCACGGGTTTGAATCCGATTTTCTTCTCCTTCAGATAAACACTGTCCTTAATCTTTTTGCGCTTTTCTGTTAAATGGAATCCATCAATGAGAACGAATATAGCCATATCCTGTGATGACATCACTACATGTTTAGAAGACATCGAGCTGGAGCCAAAGAGGATCCGTGAATTGTCCTGGGAATTTCGCCAGAATAAAATCTTCTTGCTCTCAATACATTGTCCGGTTATATTTATCCGCAGCGTAGCTAGACTGGATGCATCAATGTCAACTGAAGATTTACTCTGCATGGTGTATGCCTGCTAGCTAAACCCTGTTTTTGCAATTGACAATTTCAATTACCAGGTCATTCGAAATACAATTATTATGTGAATTTGGACTTGCTTGAATTCTTTGAAACTCCTTTCATGAAAGGTTTAGCTATTTTTTGGGGGAAACTCAAAATGCACAGTCTGCACACACACACACGCACGCACACCCCACCCCACCCACACACACCACCCACACACACACACACACACACACACACACACACACACACACACACACACACACACGCACGCACACCCCACCCACACACACACACACACCACACACACACACACACACCACACACACACACACACACACCACACACACACACACACCACACACACACACGCACGCACACCCCACCCCACCCACACACACACCACACACACACACACACACACCACACACACACACACACACACACCACACCACACCCACACACACCACACACACACACACACACACCACACACACACACACATACACACACCCACACACACACACACACACACACACACACACACACACACACACACACACACACACACACACACACACACACACACACCACACCACCACACCACACTCCACACTCCACACTCCACACACACACACATTCTATGTAGATAAAATGTTCTAAATAAAAAACATTGTATTTGCTCCCATGGAGGAAAAAAAGCGTAAAGGAATCAACAGAGATGTGTAACACACAGCAGCCATAAAACACAGCAGCAGATGTCTGTCAGTGCCAAGCACTTTCTTTTAATGGTGTGCCACATGTTCAATGCCAAATTAGAAACAAACTATAGGGTATAAACTTGGAGTTGGATAGATAGAGGACTGCATCAACAACACACATCATGCGCACGCACGTCGTCAACAGGAACGGCACTATGCAGAATAATTTGTCCATGCATCTATAATAATAATAATTGAGGCCACAACAGCCTATAGCAACAATGTTCAAATAACCCAAATGAAGCTGCAGACAGAGAAACACCTCAATGCATTTTAAGTGGTTTGCGCCTTTTGGATCATCCCTCCTCCGTGTATTTTCACACGACGACCGCCAGAGGGCTGTTCGGTCCTGTCTCATATCCACCCGGGTACCCTGTCCTATTTGTCTGTCCTCCGCGGTGCTCCTGGCAGAACAGAGGTGTTTCCGGGACCGGAGCGGCTTTGCTTTGTTACCACCTCTATTGCGCACCCACCTGTGTGACCCCAATATCACGAACCTTAATTGCACTAATTGGAATAATATTTTTTTCGGTGGGGGGCATCAAAGAAGTGATGAGTGTGGTGATGACGCGGCATTCACATCCGTGGGATTTGTAGTAGTGCGCCGGTTCGATACATCGTTTGTATGTGATTGTGTTGACAAATCATGGACTGATTTTTATTCACAATGGGATTACATTTATTTCTCGCCCTCGGTTTATTCTGCGTCACCTCAGGTAGGACACACATGTGTGCATTTGCATTAGCTACCCTAATTCATGCCATCGACTTTAGACACCCGTTTAATAAAGTATGGCTGCTGTAGTGGGCTTTAATTGAACGTGATTGCTATTACTGGTCCTGGAGCAGCCTACCTTATTTCTCCTATAGTATTGCATTTGTGATGTCGATGCTGCACCACCGGGAAAGCGAGTTTTATGTTCGATATTTGCCCGATATTTCAACTTTAAACGCAAAAATGGCAGCTTTGAAGGTTTACTAATTTGATCAGCAGACCGGACAACATTGCAGAGGTGTTATTTCCCGATTTCGTCCGGAGTTTCGGGAATTATTGCACATCGGCGTCACTGGAACCAAACGCGAGGCACCTTGCAGAACCCGGGGAACTATTTAGGGAATGTCAACAAAGTGCATGACATTCAAAATCACGCCGAAAAACGAACAATCAAAATCACTTTTGATTAAAATGTTTAATACAATGTAGATTATATTTTAGGTAGTTAGCTCTTTGATCACATGAGCTAAACCTTTCAGTGTTTGCAAACAAATTCCCTTTAAATTTAACGGTGTATGAACACACTTTTTTTTCATTAAACACTATTTCACATTTACATTTTGCAATAACTTTTTAAGCATGTGACTGAACAACTTAATTTGAAATGTACTTTATTTCTTACATACAGCTGTGGCTTGTTCATACCGTTTACAGTAACATTAAATTACTAATTTATTGCATAATTTATAGAAGTTGCATCTACATTTAAATAGTATTGAAATAATAAAAAAATTCATTGAAATAATAATTGTGTCAACTTTGCTGTTGTCAACAAATCATCCAATTGCAGCAATTACAGGCTTGCCTAGACTTTTGGCATTCTAAGTGTTATCTTGACGAGGTAATCTAAGGAGATTTTAACAGAATTTGAACATACGGCCAAGCAGCTCCCTGAACACCTCAATAGGGTTGAGATCCAGAGACTGTGCTGCCTACTCCATTATAAACAGAATACCTGTTAGCTGCTGCTTTCCTAAATAGTTCTTAGTTTAGAGCTGTGCTTGGGTTCATGGTCCTGTTATAGGAGGACATTTCCTCCAATGAAACACCTTCCGCAGGCCATGGCAATAGCAAAATGGAGCGATTACCTTCCTTCTTCTTTAGCTGTACAAATATACCACTTTACCTCCACCAAAGCACCCCCAGAACCACAGCAGACCATCACAGATGGAGTCAAGGGCTCCTCCAGACACTTGTCATTTGGTCTGCGTCTCGCAAATATTTGTCTTTGTGATCCGAACACCTCAAACTTAGATTTGTATGTCAATAACACTTTTCTAGTCTTCCTCAGTCCTGTTTTTGTGTTCTTTTCTTTTTGACGACAAGTCTGAGAGATAAATGGCGTGATTACGTGTGTTGTGTCCATGCCTCATTGTGTGTTCGTATATTTCTGTCAATGTGTTTTAGGTTTCGGAGTCGATCCTGCTTTACGCGTCAGTGTTTTTGACGAGTTGAATCTTGGAGAGAATTTCAATGGAGTTACGCAAGTCCCGGGATTCCACAGTGAGTCTCGGGCGTTCCACTTTAAAGGTAAGGCACTCCCACGTCTGCCGACGCTGTGCTGAATGCGAGGGCATGAAAATTTAACTTTAACATTTTAGGATAAAAATCTCATGTGAAAAATGTAACAAAAACAACAACGTTATCTAAAAACATATAAAATAAAGGTGACAAAACGGCGGACATAGCAGGTTAAGACCTACTCAAACGTGACAACAAGACGAGAGATACTTTCCATATTAAATAGGCTATGAGTGTGTGTCTTGTCGCATGACAGGTTTCACATGGAAGGAAAACAATCCACCGATTCATATTGTCCACACTGGCAACCTGTTGGCACAACCGTGTCCTCTCACATACAGTAGCTCAGGGTTTCTGTGTGAATCCGGCTGCAAGCTGCACACCTGCCCGAAACAATGAACAGCATTCCATTAAAACAGATGGAGAGGAGCACTGTGGGAACGCAGAGGCACGCAAAGCATTCTGGGAAGACCGGGTATAACGAGATCAGTCAGCCGCAAACCCCCCCCCCAGGCTGTATGGCGTGATGCTGAATGGGCCAGATGAATTAATCACTTGTGGCTGATGTCATTACGGTTGTCCAGCCTAAACATGGAATTGTCTCTATCAGAGATGTGTTGTCAATCGCTGCTTGTAAAATCAACCCAGGAGCATCTTGTACGTTGAACTTGGAGATGCGTCCACCGGTGGTTGCCTATTCTCCGGACAATATTATCACTCCCGGACAAGTGAACAGAAGCAACGCTACGCATTGTAGGTCAATATGTAGGATCTTATATGAACTATTGTGTTGTCCATAAAGAACAATATGTATCTGAAAGCACGTCATCCTAATCCAAAAATGAATAACGGTTCTGTTGCATGATGGTACTTCTTTGTCAGTCATATTGAAACTGGAGACGGGACTGTTGATTCAAACGTGTATCATCACAGACATCGTCCGTCGATCTGGACTGAATGTGAATGAATGATGTGTCCTGTACGGTGGCCCACGGGTGCACAACACAACAAAATTAGCAAAAACAAAACATTTATAAATACGATGCATTTAAAAAATTTCAAAATTACTTACAACACCACAACATTAACAGAGAACACAACAGTATTAGCCCCAAACACAACAGCATTAGCCCCAAACACAACAGCATTAGCCCCAAACACAACAACATTAGCCCCAAACACAACAACATTAGCCCCAAACACAACAGCATTAGCCCCAAACACAACAGCATTAGCCCCAAACACAACAACATTAGCCCCAAACACAACAGCATTAGCCCCAAACACAACAGCATTAGCCCCAAACACAACAGCATTTGCCCCAAACACAACAGCATTAGCCCCAAACACAACAGCATTTGCCCCAAACACAACAGCATTAGCCCCAAACACAACAGCATTAGCCGAAAACACAACAGCATTAGCCCCAAACACAACAGCATTAGCCCCAAACACAACAGCATTAGCCCCAAACACAACAGTATTAGCCCCAAACACAACAACATTAGCCCCAAACACAACAACATTAGCCCCAAACACAACAGCATTAGCCCCAAACACAACAGTATTAGCCCCAAACACAACAACATTAGCCCCAAACACAACAACATTAGCCCCAAACACAACAGCATTAGCCCCAAACACAACAACATTAGCCCCAAACACAACAACATTAGCCCAAAACACAACAGCATTAGCCCAAAACACAACAACATTTGCAGAAATGCAACATTTCCAATCATGCCGGAACTGCTCCAGACCACTAGGGGCAGTGCACAGACGAATTAGTTGGATTCCCACCAAAATAAAAATAAACTTGTTGACTGCCGGTCAATTTGAAATCATCCCCACCAAGAACACAATTTATATAGCAAACCTCTGAGACAGGTATAGTAGAGTACAGACAGGTAGTAGCACCACTTTGCACTGCCCCTAGTAGTCTGGAGCATTTCTGTCATGAGCAATTTGAAATGTTGCGTTTCTGCAAATGTTGTGTTTTGGGCTAATGCTGTTGTGTTCTCAGTTAATGTTGTGGTGTAGTAAGTAGTTGATTGTTTTTTTAAATTCAGCCTATTTATAAATGTTTCGTTTTTGTTAATGTCGTCGTGTTGTGTATTAATGTTGTTGTGTTGTTGTGTTTTCAACTTTTGTTTGCTTCGCAAATGTTGTGTTGTGCACCTGTGTGCCATCATAGTCCTGACATAAAGATTCAACATCTACGAAAGACTTGTTTACATTATGCTATATTTACCGAGACATTTCAGACACAAGACTCGAAACGCTGGATCGTTTTGTTGTGTCAACTTGCAGACATCGATTGCTTGAGATGCCATACTTTCAAGATAGCGGGAGCCATATCTCCAACACGGTACCTCCTGGAGTGTGAACACTATTGTGTCTGAACTGTGTGAAGTTTGTGTTCAGTAAACAGCACACCTATATGGCTCTATTTACCAGCGATTGTCCTGGATGGCATGTCTCAAACATGCCTGTGTAAATTTAAATCAAGGGATCCACGGGCCTCGCTTGCCACAATAACTGTTGAAGTGCATAAGTCAACTGTCAGAAAGAGACTACACAATCTTGGCCTACAAAGAAGTCTGAAATACAGACGTCTCTGCTCTCAAAAAAGGATATCACGACATGACTAATGTTTGCCAGACAACACCTGGGCAAACACCAAAACTACTGGAATGATGTGCTCTGGACAGATGAGTCAAGACTAGAGTTGTTTGGTCACAATGACAGAGAAAGTGTTTGGCAAATACAACAAAGCAACGCATGCCAACCAAATGCCACAGAAGAGCCTCTTAACAACTGTAAAGCATGGAGGTGATGGCATTATGGTTGTGGGCTGCGGTTCTTTACCATCTACGGGTCGACCAGGAATTTCATATTGTACCAGATAACTCTTCAGGCAATGTGAGGGCAACTGTCAAAAAGCAGAAGCCAAATAGATTATGTATTTTTTGCAATTATATCAAAGCCCAGAGCTCAATCCCATCTAAATGGGCTGGGTGTACTTAAATAGGACCATGGATGCCAGATGGCCGTCGCACACAACACTGCTAATGCAGCGCTGTAAAGATGACTGGGCACAGATTCCTCCTATTCGGTTTAAGAGAGTGATTGTCAGTAACTGTATGGATATATTAGCCTCAAATCCATCATATTAAATTGTGTGAAAAACATAAAAATGCTATTGCTGACACCTTTGACTGATTTGTACAAAAGTTGATATGCATAAAATACGGACAAATGTTGTCCAGCTTTCAATGACTAGTACATAACAATAACAAAATACACATTGAACATTTGTGTCCTAGCATCAAGTAAATGAAACAATGAGTTTTTTGTCGTAACATTTATTACAATTGTTTGATATGCTGTCTGGAATGTGTTTGCTGTAATTTTTATATATCGGGATTTGTTTCACTTATTAGTTATATTAGACTTATTAGATTTGGCACACATGCTCAGTGACATGGGTTATGCGATATTGGACCTGGGAGACAATATATGTACTCTTGCTTTGTTTCCTAATGTCTCCTACTGACACACCTCATATCTCCATCTACACACACCTCGTATCTCCATCTACACACACCTCGTATCTCCTACTACACACACCTCATATCTCCTACTACGCACACCTCATATCTCCTACTACGCACACCTCATATCTCCTACTACGCACACCTCATATCTCCTACTACGCACACCTCATATCTCCATCTACACACTCCTCATATCTCCTACTACACACACCTCATATCTCCTACTACACACATATCAGGTCTCCTTACGTTACCTCCAGTCTGTCCTGTCATTTATATCCACTGCACTGCGGCACTGCCGATACACGCATATATATATAGCGCATCAACGTTTGCAGCTGGAGCCCCTCTTCGTCTTTGAAGACGATGCTGAATGAGCCATCCTCTACTAGGCCACACCTCCGGTTCCTCGTTGATGTCTCAATACCTCAGTGTGCCCCTGTGCCGTCTTCAGAGGCCCTCTGTCAATACAGCCTTTACTTATCTGGATTAGCTTTGAATGGAGTTTAAGCACATTACATCTACGGCTGCCCGTGTCTGCTGACGTCATCCGTTCGGGACGAAGGCACCCAATAGATAGGACAGGAAACCCTTCCTGGTGTCTGTGTAGTGTCGGCAAGGTGGGCGGGACGTAGCGAGGTAGGTTGTCCGTCTGATTGGGTTTCATGGACTGTCAGCTAGATGTGTGGCTTTTTCCCGGCTGACACAGAAACACGGTGACACTGTTAAGCTTATTAGATCGCATCCTGAATGCATCGCGGGCTTGTGGTTGTCCGCCTTTCTGCCCGGGGCAAAGGCCGGTGTCTCCCGGGGAGAATTGGGGATTGTATTTTTGAGCTGCCCCCCCCGCCCTGCTACAGATCAACGCGGAAGGTGCCTGTCACTGATACCGTGAGTGACAGTGGAGACACAGAGCAGGGACTGGGGGACCGGGATGATCAGCTTGAGGATGGAATGCCCATGGGTGTACACATCACATCTAATTGGACCAGATGACACCCTGACAACGGAGAGTCGGTCCACATTCTGGTTGACAGCCATGGCGTTTTTGAGCCACGTCCAACGGACAAAAAGAGTCGTAACAAAGTTGGCACCCCCCGCAAACGGAGCACTGATCAGGAATGAACTCAGTCCAGTTTACCAAAACAGGAAGTGGCCTGCCACGGTCGACAGTTGAGCATAACTTCTGTTGAAATGTTCCTGAGGATCTGATGGCGATAATGTCCCAGGCTGCATCAGCACTGGGGGGTAGTGGGGTGGAAGAGGCCCATTCATTATATAGCAGCATTCACTCTCTCTCTCTGTGTGTGTGTGTGTGTGTGTGTGTGTGTGTGTGTGTGTGCCAACCAAAAAGAAAGCCCCAAATGGGCTACACATTTCACGGGCTTGATACACCAGCTACTGAAATCGTTCTGGCCAAATAAATGAGGATATTCCCACGTGACTGATTGTGTGTGGAAGCACATGGGCCGGTAACCTGGCCCAGCATATCAAGGCGTTGTTTGTTTTTGAGCCACTCGGGCCAACCTGATCCACATGTTCCGGGAGAGCTGACAGTGTTTGCGTGGTTATTTCTGTCACCTCCAGGCCACACGAATCATTTACATAGATAACGGCCAGATGGCTGACACCGGTTCAAACTCCCTGAATGTCAGACGGCCAGCGGATGGTGGAGTGAAGGTCACGGCACAGAACATCAGCGTTTGGTGAGATGTGCTGCTCCAGCAGTCAGGGAGGTGCCCTTGACCCAGCTGAGTATTTGCACATTCAGAGTGGACACTGTCGAGAGGGAGAGCGAAAGGGAGGGAGAGAGAAAGGGTGGGAGAGGGGGAGGGTGGGAGAGGGGGAGAGAGAGAGAGGGAGAGGGAGAGGGAGGGAGGGAGAGAGAGTGAGAGGGAGTGAGAGGGAGAGAGAGAGGAGAGAGAGTGAGAGGGAGAGAGAGTGAGAGGGAGAGAGAGGGAGAGAGAGAGTGAGAGGGAGAGAGAGAGAGGGAGGGAGGGAGGGAGAGAGAGAGAGAGGGAGAGAGAGAGGGAGGGAGAGAGAGGGAGGGAGGGGGAGGGAGGGAGAGGGAGAGAGAGAGGGAGAGGGAGGGAGGGGGAAGGAGGAGGGAGGGAGAGAGAGAGAGAGAGGGGGGAGGAAGAGGGAGAGGGAGAAGGAGGGAGGGAGAAGGAGGGAGAGAGGGAGAGGGAGAGAGAGAGACAGGGGGAGAGGGGGAGGGTGGGAGAGAAAGGGGGAGGGAGAGAAAGGGTGGGAAAGGGGGAGGGTGGGAGAGAAAGGGGGAGGGAGAGAAAGGGTGGGAAAGGGGGAGGGTGGGAGAGGGGGAGAGAGAAGGAGGGAGAGAGAAGGAGGGGGAGGAGAGAGGGATAGAGAGAGAGGCCAGTCTCTGAATGCAGATCACCTCAGGTGACTGGAGCTGCCGCTGGATAGTTTAGTCTGCAGACTAGCCAAAGGCTGGTAATGGAGGGTTTTGGTGTAGCTGTTGAAATTATCATTATCGTAATCCCCCTAGCGAGGCTTACTCACGCCCACACTCTCACGCAGATGCCTCAGCCTCGATGCCTCAGCCTCGATGCCAGTGTTGGGAGGCAAACAGTGTTCGAGAAAAATGCTAGTTAATTTTATGACTGGCGTGTTATGCAATGTTTGAAGAGGCAGGCACTGAAGAGATTCGTGAAGTGCCGGGGAACAGTTGTTTTTAAAACGTGGGCGGTGTTACTTACTGCTTTAGTAGGACACTTGATGAAGTGAACGCTTTGCTCATTAGTTAGATAAAAGCCGAGCTGTAATAATACACATAACGCTTTTGATGGTCTCATTACTGGGTGAAGTCAGAGATCAGTTGAAACCAGTTGAAACCAGTTGAAAACAGATGAAACCAGTTCCACAGGGAAATTATGTTGGAAAAATGCTTACAAAAAGAGGTTGCTCTGTGCATTGAGTTTGCCCTCGAGAAGCTGTATGTTACATGTCAGAAAATGAATGTCTTTCACAAACAGTAGAGTTAGGGCCTGAAAGGAATGTGACTGACACACAACCAGAATAACTAATATAACTGACACACAACCAGAATAACCAGACCACCACACCATCCATGCTAATATAACTGACACACAACCAGACCACCACACCAGCCATGCTAATATAACTGACACACAACCAGACCACCACACCAGCCATGCTAATATAACTGACACACAACCAGACCACCACACCAGCCACGCTAATATAACTGACACACAACCAGACCACCACACCAGCCATGCAAATATAACTGACACACAACCAGACCACCACACCAGCCATGCTAATATAACTGACACACAACCAGACCACCACACCAGCCATGCTAATATAACTGACACACAACAGACCACCACAACAGCCATGCTAATATAACACACACAACCAGACCACCACACCAGCCATGCTAATATAACTGACACACAACCAGACCACCACACCAGCCACGCTAATATGCTGACACACAACCAGACCACCACACCAGCCACGCTAATATAACTGACACACAACCAGACCACCACACCAGCCATGCAAATATAACTGACACACAACCAGACCACCACACCAGCCATGCTAATATAACTGACACACAATCAGACCACCACACCAGCCACGCTAATATAACTGAAACACAACCAGACTACCACACCAGCCATGCTAATATAACTGACACACAACCAGACCACCACACCAGCCATGCTAATATAACTGACACACAACCAGACCACCACACCAGCCACGCTAATATAACTGACACACAACCAGACCACCACACCAGCCATGCTAATATAACTGACACACAACCAGACCACCACACCAGCCATGCTAATATAACTGACACACAATCAGACCACCACACCAGCCATGCTAATATAACTGACACACAACCAGACCACACCAGCCATGCTACCACACCAGCCATGCTAATATAACTGACACACAACCAGACCACCACACCAGCCATGCTAATATAACTGACACACAACCAGACCACCACACCAGCCATGCTAATATAACTGACACACAACCAGACCACCACACCAGCCATGCTAATATAACTGACACACAACCAGACCACCACACCAGCCATGCTAATATAACTGACACACAACACAGACCACCACAACCAGCCATGCTAATATAACTGACACACAACCAGACCACCACACCAGCCATGCTAATATAACTGACACACAACCAGACCACCACACCAGCCATGCCATGCTAATATAACTGACACACAACCAGACCACCACACCAGCCATGCTAATATAACTGACACACAACCAGACCACCACACCAGCCATGCTAATATAACTGACACACAACCAGACCACCACACCAGCCATGCTAATATAACTGACACACAGACCACCACACCAGCCATGCTAATATAACTGACACACAACCAGACCACCACACCAGCCATGCTAATATAACTGACACACAGACCACCAGCCATGCTAATATAACTGACACCACAGACCAGCCATGCTAATATAACTGACACACAACCAGACCACCACAACAGCCATGCTAATATAACTGACACACAACCAGACCACCACAACAGCCATGCTAATATAACTGACACACAACCAGACCACCACAACAGCCATGCTAATATAACTGACACACAACCAGACCACCACAACAGCCATGCTAATATAACTGACACACAACCAGACCACCACACCAGCCATGCTAACAGACCACACACCAGACCACCACACCAGCCATGCTAATATAACTGACACACAACCAGACTACCACACCAGCCATGCTAATATAACTGACACACAACCAGACCACCACACCAGCCATGCTAATATAACTGACACACAACCAGACCACCACACCAGCCATGCTAATATAACTGACACACAACCAGACCACCACACCAGCCATGCTAATATAACTGACACACAACCAGACTACCACACCAGCCATGCTAATATAACTGACACACAACAGACCACACCAGCCATGCTAATATAACTGACACACAACCAGACCACCACACCAGCCATGCTAATATAACTGACACACAACCAGCCATGCTAATATAACTGACACACAACCAGACCACCACACCAGCCATGCTAATATAACTGACACACAACCAGACCACCACACCAGCCACGCTAATATAACTGACACACAACCAGACCACCACACCAGCCATGCTAATATAACTGACACACAACCAGACCACCACACCAGCCATGCTAATATAACTGACACACAACCAGACCACCACACCAGCCATGCTAATATAACTGACACACAACCAGACCACCACACCAGCCATGCTAATATAACTGACACACAACCAGACCACCACACCAGCCATGCTAATATAACTGACACACAACCAGACCACCACACCAGCCATGCTAAAATAACTGACACATAACCAGACCACCACACCAGCCATGCTAATATAACTGACACACAACCAGACCACCACACCAGCCATGCTAATATAACTGACACACAACCAGACCACCACACCAGCCATGCTAAAATAACTGACACATAACCAGACCACCACACCAGCCATGCTAATATAACTGAAACACAACCAGACCACCACACCAGCCATGCTAATATAACTGACACATAACCAGACCACCACACCAGCCATGCTGACCATACAAACCAAACTCCCCAAAATGTAGCACACAATGATACATGCAAATACATCTACATATTGTCATCACATCGATTCAGGGAATTGATGACATTACGGATGTTTGTCTATATAGCCGGCTCGTGTACATCCATACAGCGTAGGAGTTGATTCTGTGAGAACAGAAAACAGAAAGTAAAGGGTGCTGGTGGATTGTATAACCGTCACGCTACTCAAACGCAGCTTTGCAAATGAAGCTTCAAGGCACCTGTGGTAAATGGTGAAACCAACTACCCCAATTTCAATTAGCTTTGTCCTCACATGTGCTATATTCTATTAGCAATTAGGAATGAACATTCACCTTTCTGCACTGACGTTTTGGCAAACAAAATAAGGTAATGTTGTTTTGTCACATATTTAATTCAATCCCCGTAATAAGGCATGTGGCTTGGTGTGAAACCATTAAAGCTTTATCCATCTTCTGATAAGGTCTCCCGGGCGGGCGCACCTACCGCAAATGCTTCCCAGGAACAATACCAGATAACGGAGCCTTCGGATTCGCCCTGTCAAGACATTTCCTAATGCCTGACATGTTTTTCTTCTTATCACAATGATCAGCACGGCCGTTGGGAAGTTTGAGGTCACCTAGAAATGTCCTTGTTTACTATGACAACGTACATCAAATGAGAGCTTGAATAGGAAATATAGCAAAATGAATAGGACATACAGTCATTGGCAAGATTGGAAATAATGATTTTTAATTAAGATGATAATTGTGTCCTTCGAACTTCTATTTAGACATCGGATACTTCGTTTGCAGCAAGTACGGCCTTGGAGATCTTTGGCATTGTAGCTGTCAATTTGTAATCTGAATAGATTTCACCCCACCTACCACAAATTCGATTGATGGGCACTTCTTACGTACCTTATGGTCAAGCTCCTCTCACAACAGCTAAATAGGGTTGAGATCCAGTGACTGTGCTGGCCACTGCATTATAGACAGAATTCCATCTGACTGCTTCTTCCCTAAATGCTTTGTACGAGATCTTCAGTTGAAAATGACAAGCATGGAATAGTATTCATTTCTCAGAACAAGAATTTAGTGATGAAAGATCTTTGTTTTTCGACAGTTTTGTTTGATTCCTTAACAGCAGAATAGTTTTCAGCTGAGCTAATGTAATTGCAAAAGGGTTTTCTAATGATCTATTTGTTTTTTTAAAATGATAAACTCGGATAAGCAAACACTATGTGCCTATGCCTAGCCAATAGAAATAGAAGATTATGATTGGCAAAATAACGCAGACACTGGAGGAACACAGACACTGGACGAACAAAGACACTGGAGGAACACAGACACTGGAGGAACACGGACACTGGAGGAACACGGACACTGGAGGAACACGGACACTGGAGGAACACAGACACTGGAGGAACACGGACACTGGAGGAACACGGACACTGGAGGAACACGGACACTGGAGGAACACGGACACTGGAGGAACACGGACACTGGAGGAACACGGACACTGGAGGAACACGGACACTGGAGGAACACGGACACTGGAGGAACACGGACACTGGAGGAACACGGACACTGGAGGAAGACGGACACTGGAGGAACACGGACACTGGACGAACACGGACACTGGACGAACACGGACACTGGACGGATGTGTTATGGACAGACAAATCTAGTTTGCAGTGTTCATACAAGAACATATATCATGGAAACCAAGAACATTTCCGAGTAACCCTGAACTTTTACAACTTCTGCATATAAATTCTATGTTCCTCTTCTGCCCATTTACTGTCAACACCTCCCATGTCTGAGTTATCATTAAAATAATTTAGTGGCTGTCACGTGGTGCCTGCTGATATCTGATCTACCACCGACGTCCAATGCTTGTTACCCGGCGGTTTAGTGCATGACGGTGGTGTCTGGGCAATCGATTTGGCCAAGAGTCTCATCTACACCTCTTTAATGATTGGTGGGCTGGTTTCTGGTGTTCATCTCACAGCCTGAGGGGAAAATAGCAGCGTGGGTCCTACCCATGTGATTCTGATGCTGGCGTCTCCAAGGACAATCAAGCTCATCTGGAACAGAGGGCTCTGCTAGACACTCAGGTGGTCCATCAGTGGTCCACCCCCCAACCCCCCCAAAAGTGAAGAGGCAAGCTAACTGCCAGAGAGAAGAGGCTACCACCAGCACGAGGGCTCATGGCTTGCTGTGGAGTCCCCTGACTGTGGGGCACATCTCCAGCACCCGCGGCCACAGTGGTGTTCTCCTTCGGCCCCCCTGCTCGATGTAAGCCGTTGTGTCTGAGATCAGATATCAGTGTGGTTCCTTTGACCTGTCCCACCGGCCGTGCCAAGGTCTGGCACCACAAAGTACGCTGTGTTGTAAGTTGTTGAGTTGTGTTTAGTTTGAACGGATAGCGGTGTTGGCAATGAAGCACTTGACTTGTTTCCAGAACAGTGGATACTATTTTTATGTGGCATTCACTAGCATTAGCGCAATTGTTGAATAATGAGGCATTAGCATTTTTCTTCTGGAGATTTCCAGTTATTGCACAAGCTGGTTGGAATTGGCTGGCGTTTCTAGAGCAAACTTTCTTCACAATGCTCGCAGTTCAACATGAAATTGATACCCATAAGTTTGTATGACACTGGGAAAGTAGACTAAAGGCTTAATTGCCAAACATCATAAAAACTCTTCAAAATGCCTGCCTATTAAATATAACCTATAACTTCTTATTTAAAGTGTTTCTTCTAAATAAAATAAATACCAAATGTCCTTGTGACTGTACTGCTAATTGGTGTGCTCATTATATGATAATGCCGTCCATCTGAGCATTTTTCAAACAGTCTCACTGAGATTACTTTCACAAAGCCATACCTCTGTATCTAATCACGTAGCTTGGTCTAAGAGGCTACCTCGAGATGGAAGTTTAAAATGGTGTTTTTTTTAAATGTTTTTTTTTTATAGATATAACTCATGACAACAGATATGGGTGAAAGGAACTAGAACTAGTAAGAGTCCGATTTTTACAAGCCAGTTTCTTTAAGTGAGAAATGCACTTGTTATTTTTCTGTTGGAAGTATTTTCACAATGTCTAATTGTAATTCAGACGAGACCTTTACGGGTCAATCCGTTCGATCTGCAATTAGTATTCAGCGAGGCGTTCCACTCGGAAATCTCAAGCAATGTCCTACATTATTATGAAAAGTGGTCACTAAGATTAAATTATTCATTCAAGTGCTCTTGGTCGTTGCCATCCGGTTATTGCTAGATGGATTACAATGGTGCATGTCCCCTCACCATCTGTCCCACCTCACAGACAATGGTACTTCAACGGTGCTGTCTGTGGTAAGACAATGTACAAATTCCCTGTATCTGTCTAGTGGCCCGTAACAGGAGACAGCATTATTATTAACAAACAACAACTCAAAACATGGCCTCCACATGGGGTAACCTAGACAGCACCAGTGTTCTTCTTTCCTGTTCAGCGCCGGGCTTCATCCTGCCCTCGTTAGCATTTTTAGCATAGCATTGAGATAATTGGCTGCTCCCGCCTATCTGGAAGTAGGATGCTTGTGATGATGAGAGGCAGCCATGCTAGCTTAGCTTGCTTTAGCGCTGAAGTGCGCTTTGTGGCATGGTGCGTGCGTGCGTCCCCTAGCTGGGGGTGAACCCTTTGATGTGATCACTTCTGAGGAATCTCATCACTTATTGATGATCCGTTAAAGGAGCACAGACATCTGGGTTGAGTTGGGAGAGCGTGGCCCCCCGGTGGGGTTGCGAACAGAAGAGTATCTGCGTAGGAATCTGAGAATGTCGACCGCAGTAGGCGTCTTCTACTCGCCCGAATCATCCTACTTCTTTGCCTCCTCCACGCTTCCTGGTCTCATATTCTCAGCATATCGGCTGTCAGATAAAGATGAGCTGTAATGGAGCAGCTCTGAAGCTGTCTGTCTGAGATTGATCAGAGGTTGTACAGGAGGTGATGTCTCCTGCCGTCTGTTGTGTGTTTTTTCAAAAACCGGCAACTGTGCTCTGATGCGTTCTGCTGTTGTTTATTTATTATTGCCTTTTTCATCCACTTTTTCCCTTCTCGATCTTGTAAAGTTTAATTTGTGCTACAGCAATTCCCGGCAGACTAGGGAGAGTCCAAGATTTTGACCGGGCCGTTCTGCTTCTTATTACATCATCTACACGCCGGGAGGAGAAAGCATACAGTGGCCAACTGCCACAATTAAGCATGCAGTTGCCCAACATACCACAAGGAGGTGCTAAAGTGCAACATCTTTATACTGCGACCAGGATTTAATCTCCTGGCTGCGATGACACAGCAATACTGCGATTCCAAGACTTCACCGCCGCGCCATTTACCTTATTTCAGGAGGAGATATTTTCAAGTTGTATTTTTAGACCTTTGTACTCTGTACCAAAAACTATGCCATTGTGAAATGTGCTTACTTTTCACATGTTGTTTTTCTTGCTGCGTACTGCTTCTGTCTCTAGTTCCAGATAGACCACTATAGTCTCACTACTCTCCAGTCCTTCACCCACATTATTCCAGAAATGACAGACGACGCCGAGATGGTTCTTGGATCGTATATGTATTTTCCGGTACATGCAATCAGACAATATTAGCATGTGTGTGATGGCAGCACTGATAACCATCAATTACCACACTATCGGATGTCATGTAAACATATGGAAATCCCATGCGTACATGAATAATGCTAATTATCCGTTGCCGCCACAGGATTTCCGTTTTAATGACTAAACAGTGTTTCATTTTCCCCACACAGGTTCATCCAGGGAGTTGAAGGCCCCAGAGACCGCGTCTGAGCGTATGTTTCAGAAGCTGAGGGGTCAGAGGGAGTTCACCGTGCTTGTGACCCTGAAACAGGAACACCTCAACTCAGGGGTCATCCTCTCCATCCACCGCTCCGAACAGAGGTACCGCCAAAATGCTAACCGGCCTTAATGAGGATCTCACAACACACACAGGGGCCGCAGATGCCGTCGTTCTCACGAAACAAAAGACAGAAGTGGTTGAAAGGATATGCCTTTTTTTCGTTGCATTGACATACCAAATTATCCTGTTTTTGTTGTTTTTAATCAAAGTTCGATTTCTGCATTCTTTCTGTAATGATGTGTCCAAGGTGTAGTGCAGGAAGCCATACGCAGAGCCGTGTACTCCGTTTAAGAACAGGTTAATTTGCACACAAAAGCAAAACAAACCGTGAACGGCAAAAAAATACGAACGATGTCGAAATGAAATTAAAATGCGCATACAGGCGACGTAAACAAACATATTTCAAACGACTATTCCGGGATACCAAAAAACACTCACCCCAATAACTTGTGACATGAAACAATGCTAAGCACCGGTGAATACTACTGGTCGCCCTTAAAAGCCCACACTAATGACTAAAGTGCTAACAGCTGTGACAGAAATGTAAACAACAAGCTGTGCACCACCAAAATAGTTCAGTGTAGAAACAAAACCTCACCACTCGTGACACTTTCTATTTCTCTAGTTCTGTGTACGAGCCATATACTGACTGCAATGTCCACCCCAAAAAATTAAAAAAAAATCCTCTCCGCGTACATTTCTAAAGTGGAGGCAGAAACACAAAAAGTTGATTTAGACGGGCTTACCTTCACAATCTGTGTGTAAAATGAGTCAAATGTGGTGATTAGGTGATTTTGTGCAGAGAACAGATAAACCGCCTCCATCCTGTTTAGCAGGCATGGCGATCATTGTTCCATTAGTTAGCTGTTCATTCTGCAGACCGGACTGGCAATCAGAACAGCACACTGTGCGTGTTCATTGAGATGTGCAGCTCAAAGCCGGCGCCGACTAAATACCTCACAATAACATTGAAAGACTTTCCCCCGGATCCGATTAGCCGAGCCAGGTTGGCGTGTTCGCGCCGCACAACTCGCCGGTCCGTTTCACAATTTTATTTGCGAAAACACGCTGTCGGCTGATCTCAGCAGTCAGTGTTTACTTGATTTGCTCAGCTGGCGCTGTCGTGCACGACTGGAGGAGAGTAATCATTAGATTCGGTTTGTAGATAATACAACTCTAGTGCTGCGCGCGTCTTCTAAGTGGCTGTTTTTCTTTTGAATAAAGCTTTGAAGCGAGCGGCTCTACATAAGTGTATATTTAAAAGCCAGAGCGGATGGCAGTGCATTGGCAGGTCTGGCGGCTCTTTCCATTAGTGTCACTTGACATGGGAAATCTCCTGAGGGACCGGGCGTAGGGCGTGGGTTTCCTAGAATACCAATGTCCCCGTGAATTGACTTCTCTCATTCACATCACATGGATTCACTAATCATAGACTGTGTTATCTGCTGCTGTGTCTCCTGACGGCTCTTGCACATATTCATGCGGTTCGGATCGTGAACGGGTTTGAGTATCTTCCGACAAGTGTGTTGTGCGTCTTTGGAACTCGGTGAATAATATATAAGTTGCCGTGTGCGGGGGAATGTGACATGGTCTAGCCAGCTTTAGCTGGGTTTTTCAGTCGGAGAATTTTAAATGTGCAGCTGCCTGTGGAGATGCAGTCTTCAATCGTCTTTTATTTTTGTTTCTGAGCGGTCTGTGTGTGTGTTCGGGCGAACGTGCAACCCTGCGTTTCTACAAACGTGTGTGTGTGTGTAAACCCTCCTCTTCCTGCCTGTGTGTGTAAACTTTCCTCTTCCTGCCTGTCCGTCCAGGTTCCTGGAGTTGGAGAGCAGCGGTGTGCGTAGTGAGGTGCGTCTTCACTACAGAACCTCCGGCCAGCGGGCACACACTGAGGTGTTCCCATACAGCCTTGCAGATGGACAGTGGCACAAGGTCTCTGTGGCCGTCAGCGCCACCCATATCGCACTGCACGTCGACTGCAACAGGTGCAGAGATACGCCAACATAACACCAATATTTATCAATATCTAGTGTTACTTCCTGCTGTGAGAAATACTTTTTGGGGGTTGGATGTGAGAAGGATATTTCAAACATTTAGTCAAATTGTATTGTTACAGATTTAATTTCAGAATTACAGCACGGTGTGTGTGTGTGTGTGTTGTGATAGGCCAGTTTTAATGAGGGCCTGTGTTTCATTTGACACTTCCTGTCCTCCTTGTGCAGGATCTATGAGCGGGTGGTGGAGATGCCGTCGATGGATATCCCTGACGATGCAACGTTCTGGCTGGGGCAGAGGAGCAGCGCTCACGGCTTCTTCAAGGTGAACGCACGTGCCTGTCTGTGCCTCGCTGCTATTGCTAACGCTCGCGAAACCATTCAAACAATTAGGGAGAAAGTAAAGTCTGTTGACTCATCGAGCAGCATGTTTCCGCCACAATGCACCTTGGCGCAAAAACTAAAATCTGAAATCGTTAAGGCCCCGGTCTGGACAGTGCTCATTAAATCTGCCCCGCTGTTTATCAGAACCAGGGAGCAGTTTGATCCACAAAAGGAACATATTTCCCCTAAGGGAGGAGTTAAGAGTATAATGCCAGCTTATCTGCTTTTACCTATTCAACCACAGTGTTAGGGATTTGTGTTTGCTGAAAGTGTGTGTGTGTGTGTGAGTATGTGTTTGTGTGCGTGTAGGTACAACTGCCTCTGTGTGTGTGTGTGTGTGTGTGTGTGTGTGTGTGTGTTGCTCCTGGTTCGAGAATTTTTTCCAGTGTTAATTGGCAGATGAAAGAAGACTTGGAGGTCATCCACTAATCTTGAAGTGTGCCCACAACCCCCACCACTCCCAAACCCCCCTCCCCCTCACCCCGCACCCACCTCCACGCCTCTGAAGCCTTGATTAGTGCCGCGGGAAAGACAAGGCACATCTCTTCCAAAGAAAAACTGCTTCATAAACAATCACACCCTACTTCCTTTGTCTCTGCATCTGCGTTTGCGAGAAGCTGAACTAGCAGTGAGGTGGCCAACACTTGTTCCCACGGAGATGGATGAGGTTTAATAAACGGCCAATCAGCAGCTCAATATTAGCATCCTACATACATATAGCGCCCCAGGGCAACGTATGAAGGAGACATCCATAGTAAGATGACTCATTCACGGTTAATACCAGAGAAAGTTGCATGTGTTTCTCTGATTAAACCCATACATTGGCCCGTTTAGAGCGTAATCACACACCTAATATCTGTGATATACACGCCGCATGTAATGCTTTCGCTAGTTTAATGTTTTCTCCGCGCCCACTGAGTCTAAATTGCTAGCAGATAGAAACCTGTTTAACAAACACCGGTCACGCCTGCTTCCATCTCGTCTAATGTCGCCGCGAAGAACCAGCCAATCGGCTTCTCCGGATTTGAATTCATGCATTTGAGTAAATTGAAGCGGCTCGAAAATAATGCCGAGTACAATTTGCCATAAGTTGCGGCGCTTCTCTTCTGCAAGGGAAATAAACGCACTCAAGGGGTGAGTGTGCGCGCGCGCGTGTGTGTGTGTGTGCGTGCGTGCGCGTGCGTGTGTGTGTGTGTGTGTGTGTGTGTGGTGGTGGGGGGGGGTGAGAGCTGGTTTCCATGGTTACTGGCTGTCTGAATGTGCAGTTTGACCATTGGACAGAAACATTTACAATTAAGCTGGGCCTATGAATCAAATTGAGACAGTTTCTCCTATAGTTGCGCAGCATTTATAGTTGCGCGTATCAAAGGGAATCAGCGCACAATGAAAACAGCGGTTACATTCTGGAGTACCGCATCGAGGTTTCCTTTACATCTCATTTCCGTCCAATTATCTCAGCCGGACTTAGTTCAGACTGTGCCAGCTAATGATCACGGAGTCAAATTGTTGTCGTACTGCCCAACGTCGAAGCACCGCGGGTAGCATTCATCATCGTAAAAGGTTTCGTAAATGTGTTTACCGATGACACAGCATGCACTATTTGGGTTGTGTTCTTCGCTACGATGAAGATTAATCCACCGAGTTAGCGTTCTTGCTCCTGCAATTTTTCTGTAGGGCAATTAATTTATGTTCATTTTTGGAGTTACAAATAATGCAATTATGTTAATGATTGCGCTGTCCACACCAATGATGGAGCTCAGCCACAGCTATTGGGAGATAGCTTTATGTGCCGGACTGAGTGTACTGTAAAGCTGTACTCTAGTCAGCTTCTAATTGGACGCGTTGTATATTTTGTACACGCAGGTGGCGTTAAATACACTCGGTTTCAGATAGGAAGGCGTTGGAATGGATTAAGTGAACGCCAGCTCCTATGGGGATTCGCTTGTCTACCGTTTTTCTCCGCAGCAGACGTGTCCACCAAAGTAAATTTCTGCTCATCGCCAAGGATCCAATGAGAAGCACGTGCGGAGGATCCAATGAAAAGTACGTGCGGAGGATCTAATGAAAAAGCACGTGCGGAGGATCCAATGAAAAGTACGTGCGGAGGATCCAATTAAAAGCACGTGTGGAGGATCTAATGAAAAAGCACGTGCGGAGGATCCAATGAAAAGTACGTGCGGAGGATCCAATTAAAAGCACGTGTGGAGGATCTAATGAAAAAGCACGTGCGGAGGATCCAATGAAAAGTACGTACGGAGGATCCAATGAAAAGTACGTGCGGAGGATCTAATGAAAAAGCACGTGCGGAGGATCCAATGAAAAGTACGTGCGGAGGATCCAATGAAAAGTACGTGCGGAGGATCCAATTAAAAGCACGTGTGGAGGATCTAATGAAAAAGCACGTGCGGAGGATCCAATGAAAAGTACGTACGGAGGATCCAATTAAAAGCACGTGTGGAGGATCTAATGAAAAAGCACGTGCGGAGGATCCAAAGAAAAGTACGTACGGAGGATCCAATGAAAAGTACGTACGGAGGATCCAATTAAAAGCATGTGCGGAGGATCCAATGAAAAGTACGTACGGAGGATCCAATTAAAAGTACGTACGGAGGATCCAATTAAAAGCACGTACGGAGGATCCAATGAAAAGCAAGTACGGAGGATCCAATTAAAAGCACGTGTGGAGGATCCAATGAAAAGTACGTACGGAGGATCCAATGAAAAGTACGTACGGAGGATCCAATGAAAAGTACGTACGGAGGATCCAATGAAAAGTACGTACGGAGGATCCAATGAAAAGCACGTACGGAGGATCCAATGAAAAGCACGTACGGAGGATCCAATGAAAAGCACGTACGGAGGATCCAATGAAAAAGCACGTACGGAGGATCCAATGAAAAGCACGTACGGAGGATCCAATGAAAAGCACGTACGGACTGTGGAGGATCCAATGCTTCCAGTCTGTAACCCCCTACCGCAGTAAACCATGTCACAACACACATAGCTTACAATATGGATCATATTGAGATTTTATTTCAAACTGTCGACTTAAAAAAGAGCATAAAACAGTGATGTTGACATTTCTACGATCTCGTCCTAGCACGGAATAGATACACGTTCCGTTCCAGACTCATGTCACGCTAATAAACCCCAGTGATGTCTACTGGCAACTAGATACGTCTACATGCAGACCGTAGATACGTTGGTAGATTGATCAGTTTGTAATAGGCTGAAATATGTTATGACGCCTCCCTTATTCACTATGACCCCTACCTAGTTCTTCCATGGGTCTAAGTTGTGTCTTTGTGTGTTGGATAGCCTCCCAGCCATTAACTCCAGCCTTGTGAAGCTCAAGTAAGCAGATTCATTAAGCAGATTCATTAAGCAGATTCAATAAGCAGATTCAATAAGCAGATTCAATTCGGTGGTCATTTTTAAGGTTGTGGCTTTTGGGGCATTGAGCAATTATCATGTTAACTGTTTGTCTGTCTTGTTTGTCAAATCTCTGTCTGTCAGCTTCTGTTCCACTGTTCCTCTTTTCCGATGCAATTTGTCCATAATCCGGAATGTTCTCGTGTGATTTTTTAAACTGTTTCTCTTGACACATCAAATAATATTTTGGTCGTTTTTGTGACCGGTGCACTTGTAATTCGGGTACCGTCTATTCGGCGTCTGTGGAACCCTGTTAGCTGCCTCACATTGCTTTGAAAAACTAGACGAACGTTCTGTTTGTTAGACCAATGTTCTGCTAGTTGCCAATCAACCTAACGTGCTTGTTTGCCATTTAAAGTTAGTCACTTCAAAGTGACCGTCCTTTTTCATGTGGCGATTCCGTTATTTTGTCCACCCATGTCTAAATAACAATGCAATAAATCCTGATATGAACCCCATAATAAAATACAATGTGTGCACACGATCCAGTGGAGATAAGCTCAGCAGAGAGCATTTCTCATTCGTTTTACCTCTGTTCCACCTATCTCACTTTAGCTGGTCCTGGATTTTCTTTATATATATATATATATATAACAACATCCACTGTCCTGTGGTGGCAACTGTCCCAGGAGGTGTGGTGTTGCTATCTGGGACCAAGTATGAATCCTGTACTCCAGAGAGATGGCCTGAACAACGCCTGTGTTTTTGTGTGTGGGTCCACAGGGTGTTATGCAGGACGTGCAGATTCTAGTCATGCCTCAGGGTTTCATCTCCCAGTGCCCGGATCTCAACCGAAGTGAGTTCACGCTTATTTTACTAACATCGTTAACCTTTTGACTCAGCAATATGATGAGGTTTACCGGCAACATAAAGACACGTGTAATGACGTGGGCTGAAGTGTTCATGTGCACCATAAATGATGTGTAAAGATGTTGGCCAAAGTGTTCACAAAGGAGTACCTGTAACATAAAGACATGTGTAAAGATATTGGCCGAAGTGTTCACAAAGGAGTACCTGTAACATAAAGACATGTGTAAAGATATTGGCCGAAGTGTTCACAAAGGAGTACCTGTAACATAAAGACATGTGTAAAGATATTGGCTGAAGTGTTCACAAAGGAGTACCTGTAACATAAAGACATGTGTAAAGATATTGGCCGATGTGTTCACAAAGGAGTACCTGTAACATAAAGACATGTGTAAAGATATTGGCCAAAGTGTTCACAAAGGAGTACCTGTAACATAAAGACATGTGTAAAGATATTGGCTGAAGTGTTCACAAAGGAGTACCTGTAACATAAAGACATGTGTAAAGATATTGGCTGAAGTGTTCACAAAGGAGTACCTGTAACATAAAGACATGTGTAAAGATATTGGCCAAAGTGTTCACAAAGGAGTACCTGTAACATAAAGACATGTGTAAAGACATTGGCTGAAGTGTTCACGTGTAACATAAATGTTTGCATCTGTGGTCTGCTCATGTTTAGCATGCCCAACCTGCAATGACTTTCACGGACTGGTGCAGAAGATCATGGAACTGCAGGACATCTTAGCCAAGACTTCCAGCAAGGTACAGTGACAAGTCCTAGACTCACAGTCATGTGCTCTATTGAAAGTATGTTAATGTATAGGTAAGTGTTTAGCAAATAAAATAGATGCGGACACAAATCATGACAAAAACTCCTTGAATTAGTATCTTCCCTGTTAAACTTTTGCTGGCACTTTCAAACACAGAACATCCTCTATCATAATACCAAACATTGAACATCCTCTATCATAATACCAAACACTGGACATCCTCTATTATAATACCAAACACTGGACATCCTCTATCATAATACCAAACACTGGACATCCTCTATCATAATACCAAACACTGGCCATCCTCTATCATAATACCAAACACTGGACATCCTCTATCATAATACCAAACACTGAACATCCTCTATCATAATACCAAACACTGAACATCCTCTATCATAATACCAAACACAGAACATCCTCTATCATAATACCAAACACTGGACATCCTCTATCATAATACCAAACAGTGGACATCCTCTATCATAATACCAAACACTGAACATCCTCTATCATAATACCAAACACTAGACATCCTCTATCATAATGCCAAACACTGAACATCCTCTATCATAATACCAAACACTGAACATCCTCTATCATAATACCAAACACTGAACATCCTCTATCATAATACCAAACACTGAACATCCTCTATCATAATACCAAACACTAGACATCCTCTATCATAATACCAAACACTGAACATCCTCTATCATAATACCAAACACTGAACATCCTCTATCATAATACCAAACATTGAACATCCTCTATCATAATACCAAACACAGAACATCTCATCTAAACACTCACCCCTCCTGGTCCTCACCCCTTCCGGTCCTCATCCCTCCTGGTCCTCACCCCTCCTGGTCCTCACCCCTCCTGGTGCTCATCCCTCCTGGTCCTCACCCCTCCTGGTCCTCACCCCTCCTGGTCCTCATCCCTCCTGGTCCTCACCCCTCCTGGTCCTCACCCCTCCTGGTCCTCACCCCTCCTGGTCCTCACCCCTCCTGGTCCTCACCCCTCCTGGTCCTCACCCCTCCTGGTCCTCATCCCTCCTGGTCCTCACCCCTCCTGGTCCTCACCCCTCCTGGTCCTCACCCCTCCTGGTCCTCACCCCTCCTGGTCCTCACCCCTCCTGGTCCTCATCCCTCTCTCCTCTCTCTGTCCTTTGTATCTGGGCCTGGCGTGGCCAGCTGTCCAGGGCGGAGGAGAAGATGAATGGGCTGGATGGATGCTATTGTGAGAGGACATGCAGTGTCAAGGGAGTCGTCTACAGAGAGGACGATTCCTGGACAGATGGCTGCAGGAACTGCACGTGCATGGTGGGATGTGTGTGTGTGTGGATGTGTGTCCCTATGTGTGCGATTAACTGGTGTGTGTGTGTCCCTATGTGTGTGGTTAACTGGTGTGTGTGTGTGTGTGTGGATGTGTGTCACTATGTGTGTGGTTAACTGGTGTGTGTGTGTGTGTGTGTGTGTGTGTGTGGATGTGTGTGGTTAACTGGTGTGTGTGTGTGTGTGTGTGGATGTGTGTCCCTATGTGTGTGGTTAACCGGTGTGTGTGTGTGTGTGTGTGGATGTGTGTGATTAACTGGTGTGTGTGTGTGTGTGTGTGTGTGTGTGTGTGTGTGTGTGTGTGTGTGTGTGTGTGTGTGTGTGTGTGTGTGTGTGTTGTTGTGGATGTGTGTGGTTAACTGGTGTGTGTGTGGATGTGTGTCCTTTTGTGTCTGGTTCACTGGTGCGTGTGTGTTTGTTCATTGTGCATGTAAGTGAACTCAATGACCCCATTTTAACCATGTCTTTATCTTGGGCCGTAGTTCATCAAGTGTTTTTGGGTGAGGGGGGGGGCATTGTTAAGGGGGGGGGGCATTTTTATGGGGGTGGATGGGCATTGTTAAGGGCTACGTTCTCGTGCCCTCATTGGCAGAGAGGAGTGTTTTCCCAGATATAAACGAAAACAGAAAAGAACTTGTAAACAGACAGTGACATGTGATCACACATATGAGCTGGGCTGTATAGATATTCTCAAGGGTCTTCTTTCCTCTTCACTGAGTGTAAATAACTTAAAACTAAAAGCATAGCTGGGGTTATTTACAGAGAACCCGCACAGATTTCAGCCCCTTTACTCATCCAGCCTTTGGACATGAATTCAGTCTCTATGCAACCGAAGTCCTCAAATTATCTAATTAGGTGGTTCGGCTGAGTTGATCTAGGGGAGCCCAAATCACATATCTCTCACTACGTGGCATTCATATAATAACTAAATCACATAACTCTCACTACGTTGTATTCATATAATAACTAAATCACATATCTCTTACTACATTGCATTCATATAATAACTAAATCACATATCTCTTACTACATTGCATTCATATAATAACTAAATCACATAACTCTCACTACGTTGTATTCATATAATAACTAAATCACATATCTCTCACTACGTTGTATTCATATAATAACTAAATCACATATCTCTCACTACGTTGTATTCATATAATAACTAAATCACATATCTCTCACTACGTTGTATTCATATAATAACTAAATCACATATCTCTCACTACGTGGCATTCATATAATAACTAAATCACATATCTCTCACTACGTGGCATTCATATAATAACTAAATCACATATCTCTCACTACGTTGTATTCATATAATAACTAAATCACATATCTCTTACTACATTGCATTCATATAATAACTAAATCACATATCTCTCACTACGTTGTATTCATATAATAACTAAATCACATATCTCTCACTACATTGCATTCATATAATAACTAAATCACATATCTCTCACTACGTGGCATTCATATAATAACTAAATCACATATCTCTCACTACGTTGTATTCATATAATAACTAAATCACATATCTCTCACTACGTTGTATTCATATAATAACTAAATCACATATCTCTCACTACGTTGCATTCATATAATAACTAAATCACATACCTCTTACTACGTTGTATTCATATAATAACTAAATCACATATCTCTTACTACATTGCATTCATATAATAACTAAATCACATATCTCTTACTACGTTGTATTCATATAATAACTAAATCACATATCTCTTACTACGTTGTATTCATATAATAACTAAATCACATATCTCTTACTACATTGCATTCATATAATAACTAAATCACATATCTCTCACTACATTGCATTCATATAATAACTAAATCACATATCTCTCACTACGTGGCATTCATATAATAACTAAATAACATATCTCTCACTATGTTGCATTCATGTAATAACTAAATCACATATCTCTCACTACGTTGCATTCATATAATAACTAAATAACATATCTCTCACTATGTTGTATTCATATAATAACTAAATCACATATCTCTTACTACATTGCATTCATATAATAACTAAATCACATATCTCTCACTACGTTGTATTCATATAATAACTAAATCACATATCTCTCACTACATTGCATTCATATAATAACTAAATCACATATCTCTCACTACGTGGCATTCATATAATAACTAAATCACATATCTCTCACTACGTTGTATTCATATAATAACTAAATCACATATCTCTCACTACGTTGTATTCATATAATAACTAAATCACATATCTCTTACTACGTTGTATTCATATAATAACTAAATCACATATCTCTCACTACATTGCATTCATATAATAACTAAATCACATATCTCTCACTACGTTGCATTCATATAATAACTAAATCACATACCTCTTACTACGTTGTATTCATATAATAACTAAATCACATATCTCTTACTACGTTGTATTCATATAATAACTAAATCACATATCTCTCACTACATTGCATTCATATAATAACTAAATCACATATCTCTCACTACGTGGCATTCATATAATAACTAAATCACATATCTCTCACTACGTTGCATTCATATAATAACTAAATCACATATCTCTCACTACATTGCATTCATATAATAACTGAATCACATATCTCTCACTACATTGCATTCATATAATAACTGAATCACATATCTCTCACTACATTGCATTCATATAATAACTAAATCACATATCTCTCACTACATTGCATTCATATAATAACTAAATCACATATCTCTCACTACATTGTATTCATATAATAACTAAATCACATATCTCTTACTACGTTGTATTCATATAATAACTAAATCACATATCTTTCACTACATTGCATTCATATAATAACTAAATCACATATCTCTCACTACATTGTATTCATATAATAACTAAATCACATATCTCTCACTACGTTGTATTCATATAATAACTAAATAACATATCTCTCACTATGTTGCATTCATGTAATAACTAAATCACATATCTCTCACTACGTTGCATTCATATAATAACTAAATCACATATCTCTCACTACGTTGTATTCATATAATAACTAAATCACATATCTCTTACTACGTTGTATTCATATAATAACTAAATCACATATCTCTCACTACATTGCATTCATATAATAACTAAATCACATATCTCTCACTACATTGCATTCATATAATAACTAAATCACATATCTCTCACTACATTGAACCTAATTATTCTCGACAGTTGATAATTACCATCTGCGATTTGTTCTGCCTCGCTCATCCAACGAATCGCCGTGCTCATCGGCGTGTCGCGTCCACGATGCTGGCGGCAATTACGCCATTAGTACGCGTTCGTTACCTTATGTGCGCCAATTAGCCGTGAAGTTACGTGCTCAAAGGTCAGAGCGTTGGTATATTATTAGTTATATTGGATCAGTCCCATCAACACTTCTTTGGGCAGAGTTTAACCCCCAGTGGGCACAGAAGACTTCCCTGACTTCCTGTTTCACCTTTCTACCCCAGAACGGAACGGTACATTGTGAGACGGTCTCCTGCCTGCCTCCCCAGTGCCCAGCGGGCACCAGGCCTTCCTACGTGAACGGGGACTGCTGCAAAGTGTGCCAACGTGAGTGAATGCTGTGTCCTAACACACACACACACATTGACAGTTACATAGACGGATTTACCCAGGCAGATTCACAGAGACACACACTTACTCACTCGCAGATGGGACCAATCACACTTAAGACACAATACACTTATAAACAGTCTTTTCACACCTTTCCACAAAACCGAACGCCCCCGACCCACACATGTCGTCTCTAAGCAACGCTTGCCTGACGACTGACCACAGTTCTGCGTTGCTAAGCCACTCTCTCCGACACGCCATCACTCGTACTGATCAGCTAGCTTGGCCGACACCACCCAGTTGACAAAGCGAGTCTGGGCTGTTGAAGTCTGCCGTCAGCCGGACTGTCAATCGGTTATTCTATAGCTAGCTTCCCGGCGCAGACGGCAACATTAACGAACAGAACACGGGGGTGGTCACTTGCCGCCCTGTTTACACGGAGACAGTAAGACGCCGTCCGCTTGGGAGCGCTTCGAAAGACGCTCGCTTGTTCTCTCGGTAGTTAAGAACAATAAAAAACGCTATCTGCAAAAGTTGTCCGCGCAGACCGCAGAACGTTGAGATGATATCCGTGTGTTTTATTTAATCGATAGCCGTTTTGTACAGGGAGGTGTTCTATGCAGATAAATAATTCTGTTTCATCACAGTATCTGCACACGCAGCATGTTTTTTTTATTAGACTATGAGACTTCCGCTGCATTCTTAAATATTCTAAATACTTATCTTTACATGGTGTTAACTCTCGTATATTATCTCTCTCTGGTTGACACTACCGGTCAAGAGTTTGGGGTTACTTAGAGATTTCCATGTTTTTTCATAAAACACATTTTTGGCCTTAAAAATAACGTAGAATTGATCAGAAATAGAGCGTAGACGTTGTTAACGTTGTAAATTACTATTGTATCAGGAAATGTGTGATTTTGAATTGAATATCTACACGGGCCCATTATCAGCAACCATCGGTCCTGTGTTCCAATGACACGCTGTGTTTGCTAGCTCAAGTTAAGAATTTTAACAGGCTGAAAACCGTTGTGCCGATTAAGCAATAAAACCGACCTTTAGACTAGTTTAGTATCTGGAGCATCAGCCATTGGGAGTTTGATTACAGGCTGAATATGGCCAAAAACCAACAGACGTTGACCAGTCCATTCTTGTACTAATAAATCAAGGCTACAAAATGCGAGTAGTTGCCAAGAAACTAAAGATCTCGTACAACAATGTGTACTACTACTTCACAGAACAGTGCAAATTGACTTTAACCAGCATCTGTCAACACTGTGTTACTGACCAATTTGATGTAATAGATTAAATAAAATGCTTTTTTTTTAAAAACAAGGACATTTCGAAGTGAACCCAAGTTGTGTAGTGTAGTGTTGACCTTTTACTCACCTCAGGGGTCATTTTTGTATGTCCTAAATTAACTCTAAACAGACTGATGTGTCTCGTTTTCAGACGACAAAGATCGCGAGGAGAATATAAGCACATTTCTCTTAACAATAACAAACACCAGGCCTGCTAATTGGCCTTCATTGCGGAATATTGTGTGACGTGTGTTTGCTCAAAATGAAAAAATGTACTGTCAGGAGTAGTGAGTTATGCTTCCACACGGGACTGTTAGTGGGGCGCACAACCTGTTTTGGGTGATTGTTTTGTTGTTAGCACAGCTGGGGCTGGTTAGCAATCACTGGGGAAATTTAACACTGTAGTTTGAATTCCACTTTTTTAACACAATTTAACACTGTAGTTTGTCTATTGTACCGCTCATTTTCCGTCTTAGTTTTTGATAATAAAAGCCACAAACGAGGAAATATGCCCTGCACATAGCTCATTCTACACTGCACCAGCTAGGATTGGTGACAAAAACCCATAGGATTCGGTGTGGTGAGATGAAACTAGGAGTCACCACTAGACCTCTATTGGTTGAATTATGTAGCCCTTCGCCCAGTATGTCAATGGCAATTATTTTACCCAAGGTATTCCACTGTGTAATGTTTGAATTCAGTCTTGTGATTAGATTGTGTCTTCGCCTTTTGCTCTGATCCACTCTGAAGTGTTCCCTTGAAATTGCTACCGGTGTCGCAGCATTTTTTTCCCTTACGTCTTCTGTTAAATCTGTCTCTATTAATAAACAGCAATTCCCACCACTGTATTAACAAGGCCTGTTTCCAGCGCTACGGTGGGTGGGCTTCGACGGCCTAAATATTATCCTTGAGTGTAAAATTGAATTCTAGTACCCAGTGAAACTCCCACCGGACGTTTACACGTAGACACCCCCAATCCACGGAAATACGATTTATAATAATCACATTTAGAGTTTCACTAAATGCCTCGTTTGAGTTCGATCCTTCCATAAGCAAACGTAGCAAATCGGGCTTCGTTGGTTTAGGCATTCACTGCCCAGAGGTCGCAGTGCCGAGAGTGGGGCTGCTGCGCGCCGGCTGGAGGTGGAGTTCGAATCCCCGTCACAATCATAGTCTTTCGAAACAAGGCATAAACACACACACACACAGACACATACTGACACACACACACACAGACACACACCCACACACAGACACACTCACGCACACACGTGCGCACACACGCACACACAGCACACACAGCACACACAGCACACAGTACACGGACCTACACACACGCACACTGTGATCATGCGTCCTGCTGATTTGCGTTAATTATCCATCGCTCCGCGGCGTCTGGGTCCCTCGACACCGCGCTTATCTCCTGATGAAGACGAGCACGGGGTTCGTTTAGCCGAGTTTGTTGTTGGAGACACAAAGAGACGACTCTCTCTCTCCAAATTAAAACCTTATCTGTTCAGGAGCTGTACTTCCTCGTTCTGACGACTAGTCGAGCGTGATGTTTAACAGCTTCTCAAAACGTTGTCGCTTTTCCTCTGTAATCACGTTTCCATTTAGTGGATCTGACTCATCAACTCATCTGCTCAGGATCAGGCCTTATGGTTCTTTACTTCCACACTTTGAATAACCACACCCAAGCCCGTGCACTCAAGCCTCCACATCAAACTGGACACGTTAGATGATATTCTGGCCAAGTTGGGTTATTGCCTTTCCTCATTCAGTGACGTCAGAGTCCCATTCTCTTTCCAAGTTTGTCCCCAAGCGTATCCCTTCACCACATCAGGTTGTCACAGCCTGACACACTATAAGGACTAATGTGTGTGTGTGTATTCTTTGTGTCTATTTTTCAGCTGTCTGCACGTTCAGAAAAGAAGAGCTAGTGGAGGGAGATGTTAAAGCGATGCACGACGACTCGGGCAGATGCCAGATGTTTGAGTGTAAGGTGAGTTCACCACAGCCTAAATGTTTGTCAACAAACCCCACAACCTGGCTAGTCCTGCAAGCAGTCAAGCACAGCAAAGCTACAGTTACAAGTCGTTAACTATTTGACAACTGCCAAGACACTGCGACGAATATTTTCAGTTTTTCAATAAATAAATGGCAGAACAAAAAAGCTTTTTCAATTAGGCAGTTTCTCCGCTTGAATTCCAATGTGTATAAACTCTCTTCTTATGTGAATATGACAAAGATATATAAAGTTAATGACAGCTCTGCAGCCACACTGACAGTGTTTCTACCATATTTACTTTCCTCTGGAGGTTTGACGGCGTTATTGAACAATTTTCCCGCGGTAAAGCTGCTCTTGTCGGCTTTGGGGTCAAATCGAGCCTGTATGAGGGGACAGCACTGGGGCGTCATCATCACATAAATGTATTGATCTGTTGGTTGTCAGCTTTCTCTCTTATGCTCCCAATGGGGAAAGTAAACGGGCAAAACGGACTAATTGAGTTTCCAGGAGGGAATGGAACCGTCACAGCACGTCATTCCTTCAGTGTTCTGATTCAAGCCACATCTCCTATGGATTGCGGCAGGATATTGAAATATTCACATATATAGGAATGGAATAGACCAATATTGTCTGTTGTACAACTGAATGCCTTCAACTGAAATGTGTCCTCTGCATTTTACCCAACCCTGAGGTGCAGGGGGCGGCCCTAATCAGTTACCTGATTTGACTTCCACGTCACGGCGCCCGGGGAGCATTTTAGGGTTAACTGCCTTGCTCAAGGACAGATTGACTATGGTTTTTTTAGGCCACTAGACAGACACAGATACACTACAGACAGAAATAGACCACAGATACACTACAGATCACAGACAGACCACAGATCAGATACAGCACAGACAAAGACAGACCACAGATACACTACAGACACATACAGACCACATAAACACTACAGACACTTACAGACCACATAAACGCTACAGACACAGATCGACCACAGATACACTACAGACACAGACCTCCTACAGACACATACAGACCACCAACACAGATCGACCACAGATAAACTACAGACACATATAGACCACAGATACACTACAGATACAGACCTCCAACACAGACACACAGATCCACTACTACAAACACATACATACCACAGATACACTACAGACACAGACCTCCAACACAGACACACAGATACACTACAGACACATACATACCACAGATACACTACAGACACATACAGACCACCAACACAGACAGACCACAGATACACAACAGACACATACAGACCCCCACACAGACCACAGATACCACCTCGAGGGCTCTGAGGCGAGCTAGGAAGATAGTGGCAGACTCCTCTCACCCCGGACACTCACTATTCAACCCACTCCCCTCCGGCAGAAGGCTTCGGTCCATCAGGACCAAAACCTCACGCCATAAGAACAGTTTCTTCCCCTGTGTTACTGGCTTCCTCAACAAGGCCAGGGGTGCACACAAGCTTTGAACTATGACCCATTTGCACATTGCCTGATTTTGCACTATAATATTTTCACTCTTTTTCACTCAGTTACTTATCTGTATTTTGTATATTACTTATAATATACTAACCCCTTCACGCCCTTAGTATACATATTATTACATTAATCATATGTTTTATGTACGCACCTTTCTGCCACAGTAAATTCCTTAGCAGTACACACATTCATGGCGATTAAACACTTTTCTGATTCTGATACACTACAGACACAGATACATATTCATTTTGATTACAGACATAAATAGACCACAAATACAGATTTTCTAAACACTTTACTAAGTAAAATAAAAATGAAGGGCCCATGTTAAATCATTTTTTTTGCTCAGTGCAAATTTGCCAGGTACAACATCTAAATTAACCTGGTTCAAAACCAAATTATCCTGGTACATTTCATATTACAAAAGATAAACTAACCAGCTAATAACCTTTTACTTTTTCATCACATTTACTTGATTTAATGAAGTAGTAATGCCCTGAGACAATTATATGTTAATAACAAAATTATTATTCTATAGATTAAACTATCGAATTTCTCCTTTCAGTGACAAAAGAAATCAAAATGTGTTACGGTGTATTTCTGTTAAATGTAATATCAAAAGTGAATAGCTGCAAACTAAATTGATGATAAAAGCATATGTTTTTTAACCACAATGTGTTTCTTTCTCCCAAGAGTATCTGAGATCACCGCTAAACAATCTCCCCTTGTCAACTTACTGGCGTCCTCTTCATAGCATATGTCCTTTTAATATTAAACAATCGTCGGAAACTGACATCAACATCAATATACTGTATAGTGCTAGAGAATAAACCTCTGCATTTTTTTTATTGACAAAAGGATTAAGATCAGACATGAAACAATTGTTCAAGGATTTCCAATGTCTGCCTTATTTCCTCAGAGGCAAATCCTTTATGTAAGAGGAACGTTGTCATTTCTAGTATTTATATACATTTACTGGGCTACCGAATAACTCTTATTAGACATTGTTTACCACTGATCCCCAATCAGGAAAGTGCAAGACCAAAAAGATGCTTCAGAGTTGTCTTTAAAGTCACAATTTGTTGAAAAGCATTAATAATTTCCTCGTCCAACAGCCAAACGAAAGCTGAACAGAGCCATGTTCTCCGGTGGGAGTGGCTTGAGCCTTACTACTTCAAAGTGGCCGAGCTGTGTTGATTGTCGTTGTTTGTTCTGATTGTGTTCAGTAGGTTGTTTATTTCTCTCCGGCGTAACGTTTCCCAGTCGTGTCATTATAGTGTTAATGGTCCCTGAATGAACTCCAGGCTCGTAGACAGCGGAGATTTCAAATGTCTGATGAGGAGTTGGTGGCGCTCTGATCACGTTTACTCTCTCTAATCAAACAATCAGGGACAAGTACAAGGCATTCACATCCGCCTCTGTTCAGTAAGCGTACTGTTTACACACCTTAGTAGGTGACAAGGCTCTAATTGCTAAACCTGACTGCGAAACAGGCCTATGTGAGGACTACTGCGGTTGCCTGGTAAATATGTCACTTTATTGACGTGCTACAGAATATATTCCTTATTGTCTCGGATTAATCTCATGCTTTAACTGTGGACAATCAGCCGCGGAGCTCCTCTGACCCTGACGAGCTTCTGTCACATGCTCTTCCTCATTGTTCCCCGTTACTAGGAGAGGACAATGCATCGCGTTGTCGTGACGACACCCTGTCCTGAGCTCAACTGCCCTGATTCTGAGCAGGTCACCCTTGACGACAGATGCTGCAAAGTCTGCCGAGGTAGGGAAGTACACAGGCACGTGCACGTGTGGACCACAGTCATTATATCACGCTATATAAAAGGAACGCTCGATTTCTAAACCCAGTCTCGGGCGCACTGTTATGGGCGGAAGCTGATAATAAGATCACTCCCAATTGTTTGTCATCACTCTGACCTCTTTGCCTGACCTTTCTCTGCGGCCCCTTCTGTAGGTCATGACTTCTGCGGAGAGGGTCACAGCTGTGTCGAACACTCTGACTGTATCAACCTGGAGGCTGGGGCGTGCTGCACGTGCAAGGACGGCTTTCGCCCGCTCCGGGACGACAACGCCTACTGCGAAGGTACACAATGGCTTCTCGTACAATAAGATTAGTGATAATCCCTCTAATCAATTACTGTGGAAATGAACATATTCTCATTTTGTGCACTTCGGTGAAACTGCGTGGCGTCTGTCACGGTGTAATTGTTTTGTAAAAACAGACAGATTAGCACATTAGCACCGTTGGCCCGGGTTGGTCCAGCGGTCTGGGCCGCTGTCTGCAGACTGTCACATATCGCTGCTGCGTGGGTTTAATTCTGGTTGTCTTCCTCACTGTCACTTAATACGCCAAAGAATATGCCAAAGAATATCTTAAAAAAAACATTAGCACAATATTTGGCTGAGGTTTGGTTGAGGATCATGTCGTTTAATATTGGCATGATATTGTTGAATCGTGTTGAGGTTTGGTTGAGGAACATGCCGTTTAATATTGGCATAATATTGTAGGATCGCGCTGAGGTTTGGTTGAGGAACATGTCGTTTAATATTGGCATAATATGGTAGAATCGTGTTGAGGTTTGGTTGAGGAACATGTCGTTTAATATTGGCATAATATTGTAGGATCGCGCTGAGGTTTGGTTGAGGAACATGTCGTTTAATATTGGCATAATATGGTAGAATCGTGTTGAGGTTTGGTTGAGGAACATGTCGTTTAATATTGGCATAATATTGTTGAATCGTGTTGAGGTTTGGTTGAGGAACATGTCGTTTAATATTGGCATAATATGGTAGAATCGTGTTGAGGTTTGGTTGAGGAACATGTCGTTTAATATTGGCATAATATGGTAGAATCGTGTTGAGGTTTGGTTGAGGAACATGTCGTTTAATATTGGCATAATATGGTAGAATCGTGTTGAGGTTTGGTTGAGGAACATGTCGTTTAATATTGGCATAATATTGTTGAATCGTGTTGAGGTTTGGTTGAGGAACATGTCGTTTAATATTGGCATAATATGGTAGAATCGTGTTGAGGTTTGGTTGAGGAACATGTCGTTTAATATTGGCATAATATGGTAGAATCGTGTTGAGGTTTGGTTGAGGAACATGTCGTTTAATATTGGCATAATATGGTAGAATCGTGTTGAGGTTTGGTTGAGGAACATGTCGTTTAATATTGGCATAATATGGTAGGGGTGCGTCTCGTAGTTCATACTAAGTTAATATTGGCATTCAGAACCACGTTGAGTCTGTCACGAGAGACTAGTAGTCATCCTTGATTGTTTACAGTTAGCATAGAAATCAAGAAAGCCCATGGCTGTATTAATTGTCTCATTGCCAGGAATGCATTAGTGATCTTTCATGAGGAAAACTCTGATTAATGGCGTGATTTATCAGGCAGACGATTCATCGCTGACTGCGTGCCAACACACTAATGTGTCTGTCCGCGTCGTAAACCCCAGTAAAACACGCCGAGACGGATCCTCTCGCGCTGGTCGTCTTATAAAACAGATGATGAGTTGTTACACATAATGGCTCTGGGCCCCCACTTTTCAAGATTGGAAAACGTTTCCAATACATCAGGGGCCAAATGCACGCAGCGGTGGGTTTCGGTTTTGTGTCACGTGTACGCCATGTGAATACTAATGACTGTCGGTAAGTGGTGTAGCGGTTCGATCAATCAACCGGTAACCTAAAGGTTGGTAGATCCAAACCCTGTCTCAGCATGATAAACGATCTCTTGTTCTGTCCTTAAGCGCAGACGAGTTTACCGTAAATCGTTGCTCCGAAGACGCGGCTGTTAATGGGGGAACGTTTACGGTAAAATAAGGTCAAACGGTGGTAAACACGTTTCTGCGCCTAAACCTAACTTATTCAGTCGAACTTCACGGCCAGATGTTGTTTTTTTACTTCACAAGATCTGCCTGGGAGGTCACAGAAAATTAACACTGCTTTTGTGAATTTACGCAATAACGTTAGCAGTGTTAACTGCCGCTTAGAACATACTTAAAAATATATGTTTTTTGTTGGAACCTAGTTTACTGTTTACTGTACAGTTGGTCATGTAGTTACACTCAGATATGACCAGTTGGTCAGGTAGTTACACTCAGATATGACCAGTTGGTCAGGTAGTTACACTCAGATATGACCAGTTGGTCAGGTAGTTACACTCAGATATGACCAGTTGGTCAGGTAGTTACACTCAGATATGACCAGTTGGTCAGGTAGTTACACTCAGATATGACCAGTTGGTCAGGTAGTTACACTCAGATATGACCAGTTGGTCAGCTAGTTACACTCAGATATGACCAGTTGGTCAGCTAGTTACACTCAGATATGACCAGTTGGTCAGCTAGTTACACTCAGATATGACCAGTTGGTCAGGTAGTTACACTCAGATATGACCAGTTGGTCAGCTAGTTACACTCAGATATGACCAGTCGGTCAGCTAGTTACACTCAGATATGACCAGTTGGTCAGGTAGTTACTTACATGTACCTCTTGTCTCTGGTTCAGAATGCGCAGATATCGCCGTTTAGCAACGGAAGAAGTTGTACATTCTCCGACCCTTTTGGGCACTTTTATTTGACAGAAGGTTCTCTTAGCAAACGGAGCTTCTTTTACAGACTGCATTTGTTGTGTGATTTAGTGACTTCTCTGTTTGTGTGTATGGCCTCAGCTGAGCTGTTCTGCCCAATTTCCTCTGACTGCTGCTGTTTGGGCGTCATCTGCTTTCGACCTGCCGTGCCTCTCTCCCCTTTATGTCTTCCCCTCTCGCACTGCCTTCCTCCCTCTCTTGCTCTCTCTCCCTCCTTCCTCTACCTCTCCCCGCTTCCTCTACCTCTGTCTCCCTTGTCCTCCTCATGTCCCCCGGCCCCCAGCCTTCTGAGCCTTTCCCTGCTACAACAGACGTTTGCATTAAGCGGTCAAGTAAAGACCCAAGCTGATATTTCACTAAAACTAAGCCTTCTGTAGGCTTGTGTATCTCAGACGCCTGGGTACTGGAGGTCCCCAGAGCACCGGGCATTTACATGAGCTTTCATCACTCAGCTAGTTGCAGGCTGCAGTTTGTAAACAAAACATTTACTTTGAAGCATTCATCCTGCTGGGCTTTTGGATCTGCTAAATACTAGAAGCTATGTTCCTATATGTTGTAATGACCGTGGTGGGGCCCCTTCGGTGGGTAGCGTGTCCGACTGCGGAACAGAAGGTCGCCGGTTCGACATCAGGTCAATGTGAAGGTAATGGTATAGTGGTGTCGGGTTGGGTTGGTCCTCATCAGGTTAATGTGAAGGTAATGGTAGAGTGGTGTGGTGTTGGTCCTCATCAGGTTAATGTGAAGGTAATGGTATAGTGGTGTGGGGTTGGGTTGGTCCTCATCAGGTTAATGTGAAGGTAATGGTAGAGTGGTGTGTGGTTGGGTTGGTCCTCATCAGGTTAATGTGAAGGTAATAGTAGAGTGGTGTGTGGTTGGGTTGGTCCTCATCAGGTTAATGTGAAGGTAATGGTAGAGTGGTGTGTGGTTGGGTTGGTCCTCATCAGGTTAATGTGAAGGTAATGGTAGAGTGGTGTGTGGTTGGGTTGGTCCTCATCAGGTCAATGTGAAGGTAATAGTAGAGTGGTGTGGGGTTGGGTTGGTCCTCATCAGGTTAATGTGAAGGTAATAGTAGAGTGGTGTGGGGTTGGTCCTCATCAGGTTAATGTGAAGGTAATGGTAGAGTGGTGTGGGTTTGGGTTGGTCCTCATCAGGTCAATGTGAAGGTAATGGTATAGTGGTGTGTGGTTGGGTTGGTCCTCATCAGGTTAATGTGAAGGTAATGGTATAGTGGTGTGTGGTTGGGTTGGTCCTCATCAGATCAGTGAGAAGGTAATAGTAGATTGGTGTGTGGTTGGTCCTCATCAGGTCAATGTGAAGGTAATGGTATAGTGGTGTGTGGTTGGGTTGGTCCTCATCAGGTCAATGTGAAGGTAATGATAGAGTGGTGTGTGGTTGGGTTGGTCCTCATCAGGTTAATGTGAAGGTAATGGTATAGTGGTGTGTGGTTGGGTTGGTCCTCATCAGGTTAATGTGAAGGTAATGGTATAGTGGTGTGTGGTTGGGTTGGTCCTCATCAGATCAGTGAGAAGGTAATAGTAGATTGGTGTGTGGTTGGTCCTCATCAGGTCAATGTGAAGGTAATGGTATAGTGGTGTGTGGTTGGGTTGGTCCTCATCAGGTCAATGTGAAGGTAATGATAGAGTGGTGTGTGGTTGGGTTGGTCCTCATCAGGTCAATGTGAAGGTAATGGTAGAGTGGTGTGTGGTTGGTCCTCATCAGGTCAATGTGAAGGTAATAGTAGAGTGGTGTGGGGTTGGTCCTCATCAGGTTAATGTGAAGGTAATGGTAGAGTGGTGTGTGGTTGGGTTGGTCCTCATCAGGTTAATGTGAAGGTAATAGTAGAGTGGTGTGTGGTTGGGTTGGTCCTCATCAGGTTAATGTGAAGGTAATAGTAGAGTGGTGTGGGGTTGGTCCTCATCAGGTTAATGTGAAGGTAATGGTATAGTGGTGTGAGGTTGGGTTGGTCCTCATCAGGTTAATGTGAAGGTAATGGTAGAGTGGTGTGAGGTTGGGTTGGTCCTCATCAGGTTAATGTGAAGGTAATGGTAGAGTGGTGTGTGGTTGGGTTGGTCCTCATCAGGTCAATGTGGAGGTAATGGTAGAGTGGTGTGTGGTTGGGTTGGTCCTCATCAGGTCAATGTGGAGGTAATGGTAGAGCGGTGTGGGGTTGGGTTGGTCCTCATCAGGTTAATGTGGAGGTAATGTTAGAGTGGTGTGTGGTTGGTCCTCATCAGGTTAATGTGAAGGTAATAGTAGAGTGGTGTGTGGTTGGGTTGGTCCTCATCAGGTTAATCTGATAATACAATATGACATTCTCTATTCAGATACTTTGCATATCACATGGCGTCACAGCAGCAACTCTCAAGTTCCGGTTGTTTTGCGGACCTCTGCTCTGCTTCCTCAAGTTCAACTGTTCTTCCCGTCTGTTCTAGTCTAACAGAAAATGACTACCCTGCTCTAAAACCCATCTACGATCCATAGAGACCTTAAGGGTCAACTCGAGATGTAGAGGTCATACAGATGTGCATTGGGAGATCATGTGTATAGAGAATTATATGTTCTCCAACAACAGAGGTCAGTAGCCTGTAGGCCACCTTGTTAGTCATCTTGAAAACTATTCCAGCTCCAGTAACATATTCAATGTGCTGCATGTTGAATAAAATGTACTTATACAGTGGATATGAAAAGTCTTTACCCCCCTAAAAATGGCAGGTTTTGTAATGTGAAAAAATGAGACCATGATAAATTATATCAGAACTTTTCCCACAAGTAGGCGGAGCTTAAATAGCGACGTTGCGTCAACACAATTTTTCTTATGCGCATGTATGAAGGTAAAACAGCTTTTTTTCTTGTAATTGGTTTTTTTCTTTTGAAACTCGTTTTGTACAAACGTTTTTCTTTCTTGTAATTTGTTTTTTTCTTTTGAAACTCGTTTTGTACAAAAGTTTTTCTTTCTTGTAATAGGTTTTGTACAAAAAACCAAAGCGCAGAGTTTTGTCACTAAAATTCCACCAGCACTGTGACAAAAGTTTTTCTTTCTTGTAAATCAGTCTGTGCCCAAACGTTTCACTGCGTTTCCAAACAGAAACCCCAAACGTATTCTGACCAATGAAGGGATAGCTATCTTAGCGTGGCCCTTTGAACTTCAACCAATCGTTACTCCTTACAAAGGGTAGAAGAAAAGCCATGGCTCGGCATGGTCCGCATCTGTTACCTCAAGTAAGTTTTCGATTATGTAAAACGTATTTTCATGTCCATGCAGTAGTAATTAAAATATTATTTTATATTATTTTATTTAATATTGCATGGACATGAAAATAAGTTTTACTTGAGGTAACAGATGCTGACCATGCCGAGCCATGGCTTTTTTCCTCTTTGTAAGGAGTAACGATTGGTTGAAGTTCAAAGGGCCACGCTAAGATAGCTATCCGTTCATTGGTCAGAATACGTTTGGGGGTTCTGTTTGGAAACGCAGTGAAACGTTCGGGCACAGACTGATTTACAAGAAAGAAAACCTTTTGTCACAGTGCTGGTGGAATATTAGTGACAAAACTCTGCGCGTTGGTTTTTTGTACAAAACCTATTACAAGAAAGAAAAACTTTTGTACAAAACGAGTTTCAAAAGAAAAAAATGAATTACAAGATAGAAAAACTTTTGTACAAAACGAGTTTCAAAAGAAAAAAACCAATTACAAGAAAAAAACGTATGTCGCTGTTTTACCTTCATACGCATGTTCACATATTATTATAATATTATAATACAGGAAATATTGTAATAAAGGAAATATTATAATACAGGAAATATTATAATACAGATAATGTTATAATACAGGTAATGTTATAATACAGGTAATATTATAATACACTGCTAACGATGTCACAGATTTCCCAGTGTATGTACCCAATTAAAATGTAGATTCGAGCCAGACGACATTGTCTTAGACCAGATCACGAAATCTCAACATGTTGGCTGTGTATCGTTTGTCTCGATGTTTCGCGTCTTCTGTGTTCGGGTACTGGTTTTTGACTGGCTTTGTAGGAGTTTTCAGTTGTTTATCGAGCAACCATCTATAAAACACACTGGTGGTGGTATCCAGTAGACAGGCAGACACTTAATGCCAGCAGTATGACTCACCTCCAGACTGACCCAGTCGATGTATGAAATTGGATGGGCTGGGGGGGGGGGGGGGGGGGGGGGGGGGACGAAGGGGTGTGCATCTGGACCTGTGGAGGGACCAAATTGACTCCATTTTCTGTTATTATTCTCACAAAAGCAATACATTTTTGTAGGGCTCCTGGAAATCACTTACACTTTGAGTATTGTGCCCTGCAAAAAGAAATAGACATGGCAATATAGTTATATTGGAGATCACATGGGCAAGAAGGAATGTGTTCACTGTTCAGATAATACCTGGACAAAGATTGATACGCTCTGCAGCCGGTGATGGTTAGTGTTTGTCAGATAGGTGGAATAAAGACAAGCTGAAATGGTTATTCACCATCCGCCCAATTACTGAAAGATAACTTCATCGCGTGAACACATAGAACACAGTTCGTGTCATTGCGGTCTGCAAACAAAACGGACGCTCTTGGGTCTTGAGAAAAAGTGGGCAAAAGGAGACTTGATGATTTTCTGATTTTAATACTGAGCTGCTTTATTTGTATGTGAAGGAATTGGGAACGTCTATTTCATGCTATTACAATAGTCAGGAGATTTAGATTTGATATTTAAACAGAGCTTTTTGGCTCTGCCCAACGGTGGTGGATTAAGAAATAAAGAAAGCATATTCAGAAAGTCACTTAATTTTGATGTTATGGGGCTAATATGCTTTCACTGATCCTGGACCTTTCTTATGGTCTAGGGCTCACATCACAATCCTCAAGGAGATGGTGGATTTACCACAAAATTGAAATGTATCTTTGACCAACTCAGTCTCCAAGTCAGACTAGAAACCCACCATATGAAGGCAATCCATAATCCCAGACCAAGGACTTGAAGTACCTGAGAAGAATATTTTTTTTTACAAACAGGCTTAGTGTCATTACCTTTGCATTCGGAAGCTGCTAGAATTGAAAAACAGTTTGCCGACAATTTCTACCCCGCGTATTTTTTCACTGCAAATTGTTCTTATAGTTTAAAAAAAAAATGCATTTCTCCGAGCAAATGACGGGCTAGTACTCGTATGATTTATGTTACACCCTCTCTTTAGCTAGTCTTTCCCGAGCCTGCCAAAAACACAGGACGTGACTGTGTTGCATACACCGCGTATACATTCAGTTCTCTGCGCCCATCAGATAGGCTGGTGGGAACGGACAGCGGCTCTTTAAAACTGTCCCAGGTCACGGATGTGCTGAAAATAGCCAATGAGATCACACCTGTGTAAATGTTTAATAGATGCCGTGGCGCCAGAGGCTCTGGGGGGGCCACTCTGCTCCCCAACCTTAATGCCTGGAGACACTAAGTGTTGTTTATCTCAAACACAACAGCACCTGACCATGTCAGCACGTGTATACAGTACACGGGGTGTGTCCTTCATACTGTCTGTCCGTGTGTCAGAAAATACACCGGGTAAGGCAATATCAAAAGTAATGTAAAGATGGAGGGATCTGTAGAGGAAAAACTAAGTAAAGATTATAACCGCAAAAGGGTACTTGGTTGTATAAAATATCCAAGCTATGTGACTCGTTTGGGATTTGTGTCAAATTAGAAAGCCTTCATTGTTGTGGCTACGAACGTGGTAAGTGTGTGTGTGTGTGTGTGTGTGTGTTGGGTTTGAACGCCTCCATTAGAGGGAAAAGCATGCTGCCCAAGTCACTGGCTGTCTGATTGGTTCTAGATTGAACGGGGCGTTTACATGTTGTCCTTTGCCGGTACATTCTGAGTAACTCGGTGCAGTTGTTAGTTGTTTGTGTTGTGAACACTCCAATAGAACAACTGAAAAATGTCCTTACATTGGTGTGATTAGGGAGGAGTTTATTGAGGTTTAAGTTCTGGCCCGTTTCAGTCATGTTATTACATTTAAAAAAACAAAAAAACAATGTATCTATTTTGTAATGTATTTTGTGAGTTGCTTGATTTAAATGTTATATTTTATATGATTTGCGTATACAAGGTCCTATAGACCTAGAGAAAATGTGTAATTCCTGTGTCCCTCCTACGCAGGATTCGTCGAAAATATTCAGTTTGAGGATTGTAAAGATACAATGGCAAAGAAAACACTCACTCCGCTCACGTAACACACTATCACAGGACCGGGTCAAAGCACAACCCAATTAGGGTGGTATATATTGCCCGGTTTCAAGTAAATGTAACCAATCACAGAACCGGGTCAAAGCACAACCCAATTAGGGTAGTATAAATTTCCTGGTGAATTGTCAAGTGAATTCGCTCATTCTCACATAGCTAACAGGCATCCAAGTTAAATTATGGTGTAGTAGTTTTGGTTATTTAAGTATTTTATTCGAACTATTTTGTTGTTTTAACAGTGTGGTGATCTCTCACTGCATTCTTCTATTGCCTTTGATAATACCTCAGACACCCCTTCACCTTCACCAGATTTGTTTGAGCTACGGACTTAACTTATTATCGATTGCACAGTAACACATAGTAACAGTGCAAAAAAACTATTATTTAGAAATTATCTCACACCCTTTATCTTTTTATTTAGAACTTTGTAGAAGAGCCTTTTGGCAGTGAATACATAAGGTAATGTAGTTATGAAACACAGCACAGAACATCTACACAGATCTCATTTAAGAAATAAACCAAGAATATGATAAAAAATATATTTATAGCATAAACTAGTTGCAATTGTAGCAAGTTGAGAAATTGACAATATGTATACAATGTATAGAATTTATTCAATGAATTTAAGTGTAGTTGTGCATATAAACAAATTAAAATATACCTATGTGCATTGATTGTACAATGAAAGTGACCAGAGCATGAAAATGTCCATTGATCAATATGATCAGAAGATTAATGTTGCTGATTGAGATGTCCTATCTCCTGGAGGTAAAAATTGTTTGTGAGTCTGGTAGACTGTACTCTGGGCGACCAGACGGCAGCAGTGTGAACAGACCGTAGCCCGGATGGCTATATAGTATTTGATGATGTTTCATGCTTTCTGAAGCACGGTGACACGCGTCAGACATGCTGTCACAAACTTCGGGTGTAAGGGAAGACAAATGCAGAGGTTGTTGGACCGTGCGTGGTGTTTATTTGAAGTAAAACAAACACGAGTCAACAAACTGAGCAAAACAGAAACACTGAACTAGGAAAATAAAGTGCGCTACATAAAGCGACTACTACATTTAACAACAGTGACCTCTGGGATAGAATAACACTCACCTAACATAACCGTGACTTGAAACAATGCACAGCAAAGTGCAGCCACACCCAGTGAACTAAATAGACCTGCAAATCACCCAACTGAAACCTGGTGTGTGTGATTAACCTACCAACGAACTATATATATATATATTACACAGAAATGTCTTGCATGTGAAAAATGTCAGTATCCACCGCATCGAAACTGAAAATTATTTCAAGATTGACTCCGGAGGGTACGGCAATCCATAAAGATCAGACAATTGGTCTGGTTTGCTCTCTAACATATGGGTGTGTGAAAAGATTATACCAAGATCAAAAGACCTACTCACCAGAACGTTTGGAAGCACGTTGTTCCACTATCAAATGAAGACAATTCCACACCATCAATCAGACAATCGTGAATTACATATTGAAAAATGTTGGCTACGAAATAAGAAATGAAGGGAAATGGAATGGCCAAGTTAAAGCCCTGATTTGAAACCAATCAAAGCGACGTGAGGGGACTTGGAGTAGCCGATATAAACTGATAGACAATCACAAGAAAGCGCTTCATATTGCTTTTTCTGTCAAACCGGACAACAGCAGCTATTGAATCTAGGGGTGTACTTATTTTTCCACACTGTGAAATAGCATTTTTCTAGATTTTTAATGCATTTTGATTTAATGAATGAAGTAGTATAATCATTCAATGCAATTTATTAAATTAGTTTACATTTGACTGGAAAAAGTGTGTAAGGAAAGATTACATTCATATGTCCAAATCAAATAAAACTTTCTGACACTATTACTTTTTTAAATGACTTTGTCCCTCAACACACTTCAGCCTTTGAAATCTACAGAGAGACTTTTTCTCAAATGCACTGTGATGTATGGGAATTTATACAGACGTGTGTTTGTCTTTCTCAATCATGTCCAATCCAGTGAATTTGCCACAGCCGGAATGAAATCAATTTCTACAGACAAGGATGATCTCAAGGAAGCTCAAAGTACACAGGATGTATCTGAGCTCAATTTGTAGTGCCATGGCAAGGGATCTGAATATATGCAGACATTTCATATTTCAATTTCTGTTTTTAATAAATTGGCGCACATCTGAAAAACAGTTTTTCCTTTTTTTATGATGCGGTATTGTATAAAGTTTGAAAATAACTAATGCAATCCGTTATGAATATAGTCTATAGCACAACAATATGTAGCGAAATTGAATGGCTCTGAATACTTCCCTAAGGCACTAGTGCCCGAAGATGCTACATAATCAGCTAAGAGATCAAGGGTTATACAAGCTAATAAAAGCTAGTATTTTAATGCCACAGGAGAAAAGTCAAGAAGCAGCTTTTTTGCCAGGTGCAAAGCGTTGTTCTTCTTCTTAGAACTCCGCAGTACTTTCGTTGACAGTCCTTATAGTTCGATTCTGTCCAAGACCAAACGGATAATACCAACCGTGTTTCATTTCTGAAACCCACAATTACTCCGTTGACTGTCGCTCTTTGCACATGGTGACATTCAAAATGCAAACCAATCCCAGGTGACGTTGCTGGTGTGTGTCGTCCAATCAGGAGCCCGGTGTGTGAGGGGTTGGCTTCCCGCCGAACAGTTATCGAGCCGGTGTTTCCCATGGCAGACGTATTTCCATGTTTTAATGTCACATGGTGGTCGAGGAGCTTATCGCTCCCCAATGGAATTACTCTGGGGAGATCGTTACAATGTGACTGCAAACGGTGCCTGATGACTTTTATTGTCCACATTTCTTCGGTTGCATGGGCGTGAAATAATGCATTCAGAAGAAACATATATTCGGCGCTCTAACGTTCCTCTGTGCCAGTGGTTGCTCCAATAGTTATTAACAAACCGGCAGCAGACCGTGGTCGATGGGGAGAATTAGGTTTCAGATGTCTTACTTTGAACCCTATTCTTAACCTTTGCCCTAATCATAACCATGCAGAATCAATACAGTCCAAAGACAGACATGCACACCTCAGCACCAAACACACACACACACACACGCACACCTCAGCACCAGACACACACACACACACACCTCAGCACCAAACACACACACACACAGACGCACACCTTAGCACCAGACACACACACTCACCTCAGCACCAAACACACACACAAACACACACACGCACACCTTAGCACCAGACACACACACCTCAGCACCAAACACACACACACACACACACACCTTAGCACCAGACACACACACACACCTCAGCACCAAACACACACACACGCACACCTTAGCACCAGACACACACACGCACACCTCAGCACCAAACACACACGCACACCTCAGCACCAAACACACACGCACACCTCAGCACCAGACACACACGCACACCTCAGCACCAAACACACACACACGCACACCTTAGCACCAGACACACACACGCACACCTCAGCACCAGACACACACGCACACCTCAGCACCAAACACACACGCACACCTCAGCACCAGACACACACGCACACACCAGGCACCAGGCACACACACACACCAGCACACACCAGGCACACACACCAGTACACACCAGGCACACACACCAGCACACACACACACACACACCAGTACACACCAGGCACACACACCAGCACACACACGCCAGCACACACCAGGAACACACACACCAGCACACACCAGGCACACACGCCAGCACACACCAGGCACCCGTGAGCGTGGTACCCTGTGGTCATGGAAACCAGGCCAGTTTGTAAACAGCAACAGCATATGACATCAGCTGTGGAGACATCCCTCCATCAGCATTAGTTACAGCTACCGGCACTTGTTATTCATCGGTTAGACCTTCTGCCCGGAACGCTAAGAGGCATGGAGACCGATGACACATGACAGTGATTCATTGATTCATGCCGAGGCAAATCTCCCCACGATTAATGAGTTTCTTGAGCGATTGAGCACCTGCTCTTTCCGCCAACAACCCCCCCCGCCTTAACTGCAGAACATGTTTAAAAGCATAAGCAAGCAGTTTAGAGTGTGAGATGCATTGTTCTATCTTGTCATGGCACACACACACACACACTGCCTTACAGTGCATTCCTGAAAGTTCGGCCGAGTTTGTTCAGTGATTTATTCTGAGATCGGATGCATCACATTTTGTCCACGTCCAAATGAACACTTGATGCGGTGCTGGGAGAATATGATGGAAGTAGAGTACGATCGCCCTGGAAACGCTTCTCACTCGCAGCAGAGACGTGTGACCGCAGGCGGAAGTTCAAATTCCGGCGTTCCCGACATGGACCGGGTGCCGGGTTTGGGATGGGGACTGTTTGATCAGCACCATCCGGGGTTAGTGATGTGACGCTGGACACCGGTTTCCGCATCGTGGTGCCGTGGTCATTCCTCGCGGTAGGATGGGTGCTTTGCCGGGTGATTGTGTTTGTGTCCAAGCAGGGCCGGTGCTGCCGAGTACTTCTTAGGTTGAGTGTGATGAGAAGCAGAACCGGTTGGTGAGATGCGTTTCCGAGGATATGTCCTGATCTTTGACTCTCCCGGACCTGCCGAGCAGTGGTGCAATGAGGCGTGGCCGATTTGGGAAAAACATTGAATCAATATGTGGAGAGACATATTTCGTACAGACAGTCCAGCAAACTATATGAGAGACAAACAAACAGAATATCTGATCAGTCACTGCAGTTTGGCTTTCAGTCAAGCACCGTGGTGCTGTTATGTAGGTTATTACCGCTGGATTCGCCGGGACTCATTGTCTTTCCTCTCGACTCCGGCTGCTGGCCCCACCACACTCCGGGTGACGATATCGGCAAACATTCTGGCAGGCGTTCGCCTGGCAATTACTGCGTTTCACATTCACAAGTGTTTGGGTGAATGAGGCCCATGCGGCTGAGTGAGCGGCTGTTGGCAGTCTGAGGTGGTCCGCTGGTCTGGTTGTCTTTGTGGGCTCTCCAACAGAGACACGCTGTTATCTCCTTGGTCCAGCCTTACACACAGGGTTCTGTGATGGACGTGTGCTGAACTGGGCTGAGTCCACAGGGCTGAGTCCACAGTCCACAGGGATGTCTTACGTCTCTCTGGACTGACCAGGACGAGTGAAACAATTCTACGTTATATGTATTCACGTACTGGCTATCAAACTAATGCCGTTATTTAGTTGAAACCTTACTGAGCAAACCGAACAGCGAGCCGACGGTATATTTAATTGAAACGAGATAAATCAAACCATAGCAACGATATTTAAATGACACTTGTATGCAGAGGCGCTAGTGTAAAAACCGGACGGCAGAAGAAAATAAATGTCCGATACAATCTAACTTTGCCGTGACAGCTTTTCATTAGACCCACTGCACAAATCCCCGCCCACAGGCCGATATAAAGATGTCTCCTAAAAAAAAACAACGAATCTCCCTCCTCGACGAATGACTATGATTGATTCGGACTTTGTGGGCGAGCGGGTGGAAAACCGAAGTCATTTTCCTCCCATCTATCGCAGCTACCGACTTGACCCGGGCACCTCAATTGAAGGATAAAATCCTTTTAGTTCGGCGCGTCACGTGTCACAGTGGTGATGACCCATTCAAGGGGATGGACCGGCCTAATGGAGACAGAGATGGTTGAGGCCCTCTAGCTGGACGCATGGACTGCAGTCATCCTCCCAGACACGTCCTGACAGATTGTTTTAATAAGTAAGGAGGTGGGGGGGGGTAAGACAGACCTGGTCCCACGGTTAATAGGTTCTAAATCAAAGCTGTCGCTCGGCTAGCCAATCAGAAGCCAGGTAACGGCCAGCCAATCACAAGCCAGGGAATGTGTCACTTAGATCAAGGTTACCTGCTGTATTTGCTCGCCGCGGAAGAGCGTTTCCACAATCAGTGCGCACCTCCCGTCCCCTCTCATTTGTCTCTTTATCTCCCTCTCAGGAAAAGTAACAAGGTTAAATTAGCGAAGGCCTCGTGCCCATTCATTGGTGGGTTTCGCGCTCGGTTATCTGGTATTGAGTTGCTGTTTGAATGGAAGTAGAGAGAGAGAGAATTTGAATGTTAGCTCTAGTGGTTAGATGAGCTAGCCAAGGCTGCGCAGGTGAATGGAACGCCTGCACAATGACTTTTCAAATCAACTGTTGTTTACTAAAGTGGTTGGCATGAAAGGAGGGTATGTTTAAGCCCCGAGCGGGGGCCCCATTTCCTTCAATTGGGTTATGGATCTGTCAAGGCCGTTCTAGCTACTCCACTGGGTTTCTTTCAAAATGTGTTTATAGTCGCGACGCGGCGGTCTACTGCCATATTTACATACAGTAGTTGGACGTGTCTTATTTGTGGGTTCGTGTTGGCGTTTCGCTGCGTTGCATCACGACGCGAACGTATTTACCCCGGCGGTTTCGGAAAGCTGTAGCACGACGTGCGCGTTGTCTTCGCGTGTTTATTATTTTGTTGTGCACTCCACAAAAAGTTGCTGCTACTAATGTAACGGCTCACCCGGTTAGATGTATCAAACATGTAAGTTTACTACCTGGTGGCGTGTTATGATGCATAAAGCTACACAAAGGACTGGGAGGTTGGAGCAGGACTGCCTAAATCAACCGCAAAGATACCCGACTAATTTCAGCATCAGCAGAGGACACTGCTGTTTGAGAGGCATTTGGAAGATCTAAAATCGACCTCCCCCCACCCTCCCCCTGCCGTGAGACTAAAGCTGGGCCCGTGTGTCTGCATGACCGGCTCTTCCCCTCTCTTCTCTCCCCCTGTAGATATTGACGAGTGTGCGGAGGGCAAACACTACTGCAGGGAGAACACCATGTGTGTGAACACACCCGGATCCTTCATGTGTGTCTGCCACACGGGATACATCCGGATCGATGACTACAGCTGTACAGGTGAGTCCTTCATGTGTATCTGCCTGCCACACGGGATACATCCGGATCGATGACTACAGCTGTACAGGTGAGTCCTTCATGTGTATCTGCCTGCCACACGGGATACATCCGGATCGATGACTACAGCTGTACAGGTGAGTCCTTCATGTCTATCTGCCTGCCACACGGGATACATCCGGATCGATGACTACAGCTGTACAGGTGAGTCCTTCATTTGTATCTGCCTGCCACCCGGGATACATCCGGATCAATGAATACAGCTGTACAGATGAGTCCTTCATGTGTATCTGCCTGCCACACGGGATACATCCGGATCGATGACTACAGCTGTACAGGTGAGTCCTTCATGTGTATCTGCCTGCCACACGGGATACATCCGGATCGATGACCACCCCTGTACAGGTGAGTCCTTCATGTGTATCTGCCTGCCACACGGATACATCTGGATCGATGACCTTCTGGCAAGTATTGTTGCTACCAATGTCAGAGCTCCGCAACGCACACAACAAGTGTGTTGGCAAAGCGGGCAAATGGGAAGCCACTGCACGGCAATGCGCACCACGTGAAACTGTTTCACAGAGTGAACTTAGCAACTCGTGACGTGACGCCCTTTTGTAACAACTACAGCCGAGCTATAATGATCATATGCAGACAGAGCTGAAACACTTCATGGCCACCGACCTCATCGGTTGGGAATCGGTTGGGAATCGGTTAGGAATCTGTTGGGAATGGGTTAGGAATGGCACCACTGTGATTGAGCTTGGATCACACAAATGAATGTCAGGGTTTGACTTGTTCCTGTCGGATTTGGTCTGATTCACCGCAGGCACATTGAATTAATATGCACGCAAATCGAAATTGATGTTTGTGGCTGTGTCCACTTTGCTGATTTTGTACATCGTGTGTGGAATTTGATGGTTTTGGTCTGGCCTGGTGCATCGTAGATGAATACCACCATGAAATAGTATTGATTTGGACCAGCGTTCAGGTGGGTTTGATTTGTGGTGATTACAAGGCAGATTACTGAGTACATTTCATAAAGTAATAACTGCATGATTGGAAAAGTCCATTACATATTCTATTCCAGCGGTAGATTGAGTGAGAAATCAGCATTACTGTATGTCAGACCTCGATTAGAAAGGCAAAATCGGCGACTCTTTTGTTGGATTTTTTCCTACCGCTATTTTGCCTGGTGCATTTTAATCAAACGTACACATATCCTCACCAAGTTTCGAAAGTTAAAAGTGCACTGCCGTTGGCTGTGTCTACGCCGCCCGCGTGTGTGTGTGTGTGTGAATGTGGTGTGTGTCGGTTGGTGTGGGGTGGGGAAGGAAGGTTTTTGTTCACGATCAAAGCAGCCACCGCCAAGTCAATCAAGAAAGACTGCAAGGGGAATCGTTGTCTTTCTTCAGTTCAGTGTCTGCCAGCCGTATTAGAGCTCTCTATGTTCAGCTCGGCCTTTGTCCTCCCTTTATTAACTTCTCTCCACAGCAAGATTGAAATTCCTTACACACAGAGACGGATGCGTTCTTCTGGTGTAGTTGTACATTTGTCTCAACATAGGTTCCTTTGTGCAGTAAACTGAAGACACAGACCTCGGGACGAAGTTCAATGTTTTTGTTTGCGGTTATTGTTTGCATAAATTTTATGGATACGGTTTGGCACCCTTCCGATGCTGGATAAATGTTGTCGATCTATGAAGTTGGGTGATTGCTGTATGGCATCTGTAGTCAGGACCAGTGGTGTTATTACAGTACACATGTAGTCAGGACCACTGGTGTTATTACGGTACACATGTAGTCAGGACCACTGGTGTTATTACAGTACACATGTAGTCAGGACCACTGGTGTTATTACAGTACACATGTAGTCAGGACCACTGGTGGTATTACAGTACACATGTAGTCAGGACCACTGGTGTTATTACAGTACACATGTAGTCAGGACCACTGGTGGTATTACAGTACACATGTAGTCAGGACCACTGGTGGTATTACAGTACACATGTAGTCAGGACCACTGGTGTTATTACAGTACACATGTAGTCAGGACCACTGGTGTTATTACAGTACACATGTAGTCAGGACCACTGGTGTTATTACAGTACACATGTAGTCAGGACCACTGGTGTTATTACAGTACACATGTAGTCAGGACCACTGGTGTTATTACAGTACACATGTAGTCAGGACCACTGGTGTTATTACAGTACACATGTAGTCAGGACCACTGGTGTTATTACAGTACACATGTAGTCAGGACCAGTTACAGTTCCCCTATAGATACAGTTCCCCTATAGATACAGTTCACCTATAGATACAGTTCACCTATAGATACAGTTCACCTATAGATACAGTTCACCTATAGATACAGTTCACCTATAGATACAGTTTAGATATAGATACAGTTCCCCTATAGATACAGTTCACCTATAGATACAGTTCACCTATAGATACAGTTCCTCTATAGATACAGTTCCTCTATAGATACAGTTCACCTATAGATACAGTTTACCTATAGATACAGTTCCCCTATAGATACCGTTCCCCTATAGATACAGTTCACCTATAGATACAGTTTACCTATAGATACAGTTCCCCTATAGATACAATTTACCTATAGATACAGTTCACCCAAAGATACAGTTTACCTATAGATAAAGTTCCCCTATAGATACAGTTCCCCTATAGATACAGTTCCCCTATAGATACAGTTCACCTATAGATACAGTTCACCTATAGATACAGTTTAGATATAGATACAGTTCCCCTATAGATACAGTTCACCTATAGATACAGTTCACCTATAGATACAGTTCCTCTATAGATACAGTTCCTCTATAGATACAGTTCCTCTATAGATACAGTTCACCTATAGATACAGTTTACCTATAGATACAGTTCCCCTATAGATACCGTTCCCCTATAGATACAGTTCACCTATAGATACAGTTTACCTATAGATACAGTTCCCCTATAGATACAATTTACCTATAGATACAGTTCACCCAAAGATACAGTTTACCTATAGATACAGTTCCCCTATAGATACAGTTCCCCTATAGATACAGTTCCCCTATAGATACAGTTCCCCTATAGATACAGTTTACCTATAGATACAGTTTAGCTATAGATACAGTTCCTCTATAGATACAGTTCCTCTATAGATACAGTTCACCTATAGATACAGTTTACCTATAGATACAGTTCCCCTATAGATACCGTTCCCCTATAGATACAGTTCACCTATAGATACAGTTTACCTATAGATACAGTTCCCCTATAGATACAATTTACCTATAGATACAGTTCACCCAAAGATACAGTTTACCTATAGATAAAGTTCCCCTATAGATACAGTTCCCCTATAGATACAGTTCCCCTATAGATACAGTTCCTCTATAGATACAGTTCCCCTATAGATACAGTTTACCTATAGATACAGTTTAGCTATAGATACAGTTCCCCTATAGATACAGTTCACCTATAGATACAGTTTACCTATAGATACAGTTCCCCTATAGATACAGTTCCCCTATAGATACAGTTCCCCTATAGATACAGTTCACCTATAGATACAGTTCACCTATAGATACAGTTCACCTATAGATACAGTTTACCTATAGATACAGTTCCTCTATAGATACAGTTCACCTATAGATACAGTTTAGCTATAGATACAGTTCACCTATAGATACAGTTCACCTATAGATACAGTTCACCTATAGATACAGTTTACCTATAGATACAGTTCCTCTATAGATACAGTTCCCCTATAGATACAGTTCCCCTATAGATACAGTTCCCCTATAGATACAGTTCACCTATAGATACAGTTCCTCTATAGATACAGTTCCCCTATAGATACAGTTCCCCTATACATACAGTGTTGCAGCATATTGGTCATGTTCCCTGTAATACTTGATTAGACGACCGTGTGAGTGATGGGGTTCTGCAGATCCTTGGGTCTCGGGGGGAGAGACGCACAAAACATTTCCTCCTTACGCCAAATCCGCCTGTAATTAAAAAAGCAATTTGCACCGATGCAAACACACTCAGCATGGAGGATAGCGAGCAGGGAGGAGGAGAGGAGGTAGGAAAAGGAATAGAGGAGGTAGAAGAGTTGGTAGGAAAAGGAAAAGAGGAGGTAGGAGAGGAGGTAGGAAAAGGAATAGAGGAGGTAGGAGAGGAGGTAGGAAAAGGAATAGAGAAGGTAGGAGAGGAGGTAGGAAAAGGAATAGAGGAGGTAGGAGAGGAGGTAGGAAAAGGAATAGAGGAGGTAGGAGAGGAGGTAGGAAAAGGAAAAGAGAAGGTAGGAGAGGAGGTAGGAAAAGGAATAGAGGAGGTAGGAGAGGAGGTAGGAAAAGGAATAGAGGAGGTAGGAGAGGAGGTAGGAAAAGGAAAAGAGGAGGTAGGAGAGGAGGTAGGAGAGGAGGTAGGAAAAGAAAAGGTAGGAGAGGAGGTAGGAAAAGGAATAGAAGGTGCCAAATGGCACACTATGTTCTACCTAGTGAACTTCTTTTGAATCGATGAATTCAATAGAGTCACTTTGAACACAAACCAGTGCGTGGATTCAGGCAGACTGCGTGCAGCCGTCTCTCCATCTCCCTCCCCACTGATCTTCTGGGTTTGAATTAAAGTTGGAGTCTGTAATACTGAAGAAGACAACGCAAAAAGCCAGCTGGGTTTTTCCATTTCCTCTCAACCTTTCTCATACACCGGTGGGCTGTTCCCCTGTCAATGGGTAGGGGGAAACAGAAGACGAGACGGGGATTTTCAGGCTCGCTATATTTCAGGAATGTTTCAGAAGGAATAATCAGAAGACTTCTCAGTCGGCTCACATCCCTTTTGTTCTCTGATTTATTCACTAGGGCTTGCCTTGCTAACTCAGCCCTTTTCCCTGGCGTTGGTACTCCTAAGACACCTCTTGAATTACTCTAACGCTTGCCTTTCTATAAATTCCATCTGTGCACAATCAATTGTCCAAATCAGGGCTTTCTTCAACATCACGCGTGGTTGTTTTTGCCCTGGAATAGCTCCCACCGATTCAACTAATTCTAACTAAAGTCAGTTGTGCGCGTCAAGAAAAATGTCATCAGAAATATTGAACACTCCCTTCTTCCACTACTACGATCTTCTTACCGGCGACACACTTGTTTTAAAGAGATACACTGAAGATTAATCCTGCAGCCTATTGGATTCAAATGTGTCTCTGTATTTTAGTTTCTTTTTCAAATGCCTTCCAGTCAGAACCGAGCACAACTTGGCTATGCGTCTCCCGATAAAAGGCAATTTCGTGATTAAACCCCGGCGTATTCTTGGGGCCCCGCTGTAATGACTTTCTACCGTCCACGGTGAAATTACCCGCGTAATCGCTCTCTTAGTTATTGGACTAGAATTGTGCGTTCGCAACCATTGCCTCGGCGCAGGATGTAGAATCGTTCATATAGAGCCACGCTCCACCCCCTTAATTCGCTATAAGAAAGATGAATTGCGGTAAAATTCGACTTAATTCCAGACCTTTCCCAGGACCGTATTGTGGGTAAATCAAATCAAATCGGCGTTTGATCATATTACGGCGCGCACACTCGAGGCTTTCCCTCTGTCCTACAACGGATTCATGTTTTGTCCCAGAGTAAGCGGTCTTATTCTCTCTCGCTCCTGTTTCGATGTGCAATATTAATGGCAGGGCTTCTGTGCTGACAGAGCCACTGGGTTCTATTTGGTATTAATAGAAATCAAACACCTGTTTCGGTCAGAACAGAGTCCAGAAGGATGGCCGTTTTCCCAAGTGGCTTGGAAGAGAAATTGCTCCAGAAAATCTGAGCTAAACAGATAGCAGTGGGCGATAAACTGACCCAGAAACATACATGTATATTTTCAATTGGGGCGGGGGTTATTGTCTACTTGCATTGTAACCATTTTTGGGATGTCAGGGGTCTTGTGGAGTTCAGGTCTCAGCAGGTTGGCGCTTTTTCGACGGCAGACGGAGGACCTACAGCGTACCAGGTCATCATGTATTGATGTATCAGTTTATTTTATTAGCCGTTATAAAAACAGCCTTGTATATATTACCCATTCAGACAGAATTATTGTTATAATTGTCTATATTTTAGCAATTATTTGATTGGGATCCTCTGGAGAAATTAAGGTCAGGTAGCCTTATGACGCCTTTATGACGCCCTTATGATGCCCTTATGATGCACTAGATTTCCTGTAAGAGCTTTTATCTCATTTGGTTTATTTCATTTGGTTTCTCTCCTCTGTAGCTACGTCCACACGGTTAGGAGGAAACATTACAGCTATGCATACTGTGATGAAGTAATGAAGTCCTCATTTTCTTAGCTACTGAACGATTTTTAGCTGAACCCAGATAGATCCTCTTCTGTCCCTGCAATCTGGCTGGGTCTTTGGGGGAAAGTGTGCTGGAGTGAACAATGTATTTACATAAAAAAGCCCTTCACTGGAGGAGGTCACCAGTTCATTTCCCAGCAGGCAACAGACTCACTTCACCAGCTCCTTTTCCCAAATGAAATATGGATTACTGGAGCCTCAACGCGACCCTGTCCTCCATTTTCAATAGATCTACGAAAGAGAGGAGCATCTAACTTCCTCTTGCCCTTTGACTAGCATGTTCCCCTTGATCTTGAAGGTCAACCGAGCCCTCCTCTTCCATCCTCCCCACAGTGCTCGGGGCGTGCTCAGAGAGATTAGTGGCTAATCCATGAAAGGTAGCGGTTCTGCTGTCTGCCGCTGCCTCAGAATGTTATTAGAGGGCTGCTGTCCTGAGGTGTTTGTGCGTGCGTGTGTGTGTGTGCGTGTGTGCGTGTGTGCGTGTGTGTGTGCGTGTGTGAGTGTGTGTGCGTGCGCGTGCGTGTGTGTGCGTTTGCGCCCCCTTCTCTGTAATGTTCTGATAACTAGGCAAACTCTGGCCTTAAAGGCAGAAGAAAGGAGATGAGTCGAAGGGTGGTGCAGTGTGGGCGGTGTGGGCAGTGGGCCAGCAGGAGAGGTGGGGCGGCATTGGCTGTGGGGAGGGGGGGGCTTTTGGCCGGTATTAGGGTTGGGGTGAATAGTATGGGAGGTGGTGGTGGTTGGGGGGAGGGGTCAGTGTCGGCGAAGATTAGACAGTATGACTTCCACTGTGTGAAGTCAAAGGAATAGTAACAGACCAATCTTGTCAGTTGTACAACTGACTGCCTTCAACTGAAATGTGTCCTCTGCATTTTACCCAACCCTGAGGTGCAGGGGGCGGCCCTAATCAGTTACCTGATTCGACTTCCACGTCAACGGCGCCCGGGGAGCATTATTAGGGTTAACTGCCTTGCTCAAGGACAGAACGACACAAAAAAATGTCACCTTGATGGTGGGGGGGATTAGAACCGGGGACCGGGGCCAGTCTCGCTTTCTCTGGTTGACCCAGAGGATTATGGGTAGACAGTGGGCGTTGTGTCAGTCTCGCCTGCCCTGGTTGACCCAGAGGATTATGGGTAGAGAGTGGGCGTTGTGTCGGTCTCGCCTGCCCTGGTTGACTCAGAGGATTATGGGTAGACAGTGGGCATTGTGTCGGTCTCGCCTGCCCTGGTTGACTCAGAGGATTATGGGTAGACAGTGGGCGTTGTGTCGGTCTCGCCTGTCCTGGTTGACACAGAGGATTGTGGGTAGAGAGTGGGCGTTGTGTCGGTCTCGCCTGTCCTGGTTGACACAGAGGATTGTGGGTAGAGAGTGGGCGTTGTGTCGGTCTCGCCTGCCCTGGTTGACACAGAGGATTGTGGGTAGAGAGTGGGCGTTGTGTCGGTCTCGCCTGTCCTGGTTGACACAGAGGATTATGGGTAGAGAGTGGGCGTTGTGTCGGTCTCGCCTGTCCTGGTTGACACAGAGGATTGTGGGTAGAGAGTGGGCGTTGTGTCGGTCTCGCCTGCCCTGGTTGACTCAGAGGATTATGGGTAGAGAGTGGGCGTTGTGTCGGTCTCGCCTGTCCTGGTTGACACAGAGGATTGTGGGTAGAGAGTGGGCGTTGTGTCGGTCTCGCCTGCCCTGGTTGACTCAGAGGATTATGGGTAGACAGTGGGCGTTGTGTCAGTCTCGCTTTCTCTGGTTGACCCAGAGGATTATGGGTAGACAGTGGGCGTTGTGTCAGTCTCGCCTGTCCTGGTTGACCCAGAGGATTATGGGTAGAGACGGGGCGTTGTGTCAGTCTCGCCTGCCCTGTTTTGATAATCCGCTCCCTCATAGTTTCCTGCTCCTCTCAGTTTTACATCTTCTAATTTTTTTTTATTCTTCCACGGTGATGGAAAACAAAGTCTTAATAGGTGCAACTTCACCACAGCTCACACAATTAGACGTGTTATGATGTGCCCGGAAGGTCCCAGAAGGTCCTCAGTTTGCATGAAAATAAATTACTGTCACTCACAGTTTATTACAGTTTGTAAATATTACTTTATGCATTGACTGTGCAAGCTGAAATCTAGATGAATTATCACAGTCTGGTGCAGTTTTAGTCACAGAGCCAGTCAGTCAGGAAAAAGTATTGTCTATAGACTCTATACGATCACCATGACAACAAAACACAGCCACAAAACAAACATTGCAGCGAAAGGGGAACACAAAAGGTTGCCATCGTCAACGGGTTCATCCCCTCAACCTGGACTGTCAACTTCTGGCACGTAATTACGTGGAACACTAATCTGTATCCACTTGAAGTTACTGTTTCAGACGGTAGTCAATAGGTTATATGAGAATAATATCTGCCTATGAGAATGTCCCATACTTTAGCTTCTGCTGCTGCCTGTGAACACACTGTTCAGTGAATCAGATGACCCATGTGGAGGCTTTCAACCCCCAGATGTCCACAGATCTACCCATCTCTCCCACCCGTATATCCCACCCGTATATCCCACCCACCTCTCCCACCCATATATGCCACCCATCTCTCCCACCCATCTCTCCCACCCATCTTTTCCACCCAGATCTCCCACCCACCTCTCCCATCCACCTCTCCCATCCACCTCTCCCACCAGTTTCTCCCACCCACCTCTCCCATCCACCTCTCCCACCCATCTCTCACATCCACCTCTCCCACCCACCTCTCCCATCCATCTCACCCACCCATTTCTCCCACCCACCTCTCCCATCCACCTCTCCCACCAGTCTCTCCCACCCACCTCTCCCACCCACCTCTCCCACCCACCTCTCCCACCCACCTCTCCCACCCGTCTCTCCCACCCACCTCTCCCACCAGTCTCTCCCAACCACCTCTCCCACCAGTCTCTCCCACCCACCTCTCCCATCCACCTCTCCCATCCACCTCTCACATCCACCTCTTCCACCCACCTCTCCCACCCATTTCTCCCACCCACCTCTCCCACCAGTCTCTCCCACCTACCTCTCCCATCCACCTCTCCCATCCATCTCACCCACCCATTTCTCCCACCCACCTCTCCCACCCACCTCTCCCACCAGTCTCTCCCATCCACCTCTCTCATCCACCTTTTCCACCCACCTCTCCCACCCATCTCACCCACCCATTTCTCCCACCCACCTCTCCCACCCACCTCTCCTACCCACCTCTCCCACCTACCTCTCCCACCCACCTCTCCCACCCACCTCTCCCACCTACCTCTCCCACCCACCTCTCCCACCCATCTCTCCCACCCACCTCTCCCATCCACCTCCCCCACCCACCTCTCCCATCCACCTCCTCCACCCACCTCTCCCACCCACCTCCTCCACTCACCTCTCCCACCCACCTCTCCCACCCACCTCCCCCACTCACCTCTCCCACCCACCTCTCCCACCCACCTCTCCCACCCACCTCTCCCACCCACCTCTCCCATCCACCTCCCCCACCCACCTCTCCCACCCACCTCCTCCACTCACCTCTCCCACCCACCTCTCCCATCCACCTCCTCCACCCTCCTCTCCCACCCACCTCCTCCACTCACCTCTCCCACCCACCTCTCCCTATCATTCCACTATTTCCTTTTCAGTACATCCCTCCATGCCTCACTAGGGACTTCCTCACCCACAAAATATCACCGGAACTTTCCATTATAATAGCATTTTGCCCAAAGCACAATGATATTTCGTATTGACTAACCTAAATCCTTCAAATCCTGTGAGTTGGAGCCGTCATGGATCAGACCTGTGTTGGACCAGAACGTCCCACAGATGCTCCATCTGATTGTCATCTGAGGAACATGGTCATCTGAGGAACACACCTTGAACTCTTCATTATGTTCCAAAAAATATGTTCAGGGAATTCCATCATGGAGTACAATTATGATAAGGGGTTGTACCTGGTCTGCAACCAGTGTTTAGTTAGGTGGCACGTGTCAAATTGAGGTCCATATGAATGCCTGGAACCAGGGTTTCCCATCAGAACATTACCCAGAGCATCACGCTCCCTCCAACGGCTTGTCGCCTTCCCACAATGCATCTTGGCGCCGTCCCTTCTCCAGGTATACAGCGCACATGTACATGGCTGTTCTTGTGATGTAATAGAAAACAGAGCTAATTGGACCGGACAACCTTCTTCCACTGGTCCGGTTCTGAGGTCCAGTTCGGACCAGACGGGATTTTTTGTCAAAGCTTGGTTATTGAGATTGGCTATTGCACCGTAATTGCTTAGTTGACTTTGTGAATTTGTTTGACATCGTCGTTTACAAAATGATTTAGGAACAGGCAGCATTCTGTTTACAACCTCCAAAATAATTAGTTCTACCTCTATGAGCACGTTGGCATTTAGCCATATCATTCGTCGTAATTTCATCCGCCTTATTTGACAAGTAATAATTCAAAATATACTTTATTTAATGTTCCATTGTTAATCAACTAAGAACGGGTTTTCATCTGGTTTAATCGGTATTACAGCAAAATCCCCTTTTTAATAAATAATGTGCCACTATTAGTTGCTGGATAACCTGTTTGGATTTCCGCCAGTGGGTCAAGCAGTCATACAAGCTTTCAGACAGTTATTCAATCAGTCAGACAAAAAGAGATTGACACTAAGCCAGCCAACCAGCCAGACAGAGACCAACTGCCTGCAGGCAGTCAGACACAGGCAGTTGGCTTTACAAATAAACAGACACCCAGGTAGACAGACAGTTAGCTAGGCAGACCAACAGACATTCAGCCAGCTAGACGGACAGAGACAAACAGCCTGCCGGCAATCAGATACAGACAGTGAGCTGTGCAGAAAGACAGATGACAATCAGGCGGACAGCGGGACAGGCAGACAGTTAGCTAGGCAGACAGAGACACAGTCAGAGAGACAGTAGATGGTAGGTGGAGCAGCAGGAGATGGATGAGGAGAGGATGAGGAGGATGACAGCACTCTCCAGAGGGATCCCTGGTGGCAGCCTGTACATAATTGATTGTTTATCTGTCTACAGCATGAGCGGCACGAGCCAAGAGGGGGAAAAAACACATACTGACACGCGCACACACACACACACACACACACGCTACAAGAAAAACATTAGCACACACACACACACACCTAGTCTGACAATTCTTCCATTCTTTGGATTCAGAGTGAGGGCACACAGCTCCCTGGCCTGGCAGGCAGAGGTGACTTTGAGAAAATCTCTAATCTCTTTTTACTCTGCTAATCCATCTCAGTGTTATATTCTCACTAAACTCAGCGGGACCATCTACCAGTGTTCTACGCTCACTAACTCAGTGGGACCATCTACCAGTGTTATATTCTCACTAAATCAGTGGGACCATCTACCAGTGTTCTACGCTCACTAACTCAGTGGGACAATCTACTAGTTTTATATTCTCACTAAACACAGTGGGACCAGCTACCAGTGTTATACGCTCACTAACTCAGTGGGACCAACTACCAGTGTTATACGCTCACTAACTCAGTGGGACCATCTACCAGTGTTCTACGCTCACTAACTCAGTGGGACCATCTACCAGTGTTATATTCTCACTAACTCAGTGGGACCAACTACCAGTGTTATACGCTCACTAACACAGTGGGACCAGCTACCAGTGTTATACGCTCACTAACTCAGTGGGACCAACTACCAGTGTTATACGCTCACTAACTCAGTGGGACAATCTACCAGTGTTATACGCTCACTAACTCAGTGGGACCAACTACCAGTGTTATACGCTCACTAACTCAGTGGGACCATCTACCAGTGTTCTACGCTCACTAACTCAGTGGGACCATCTACCAGTGTTATATTCTCACTAACTCAGTGGGACCATCTACCAGTGTTATACGCTCACTAACTCAGTGGGACCAGCTACCAGTGTTATACGCTCACTAACTCAGTGGGACCAGCTACCAGTGTTATATTCTCACTAACTCAGTGGGACAATCTACTAGTTTTATATTCTCACTAAACACAGTGGGACCAGCTACCAGTGTTATACGCTCACTAACTCAGTGGGACCAGCTACCAGTGTTATACGCTCACTAACTCAGTGGGACCAGCTACCAGTGTTATACGCTCACTAACTCAGTGGGACCAGCTACCAGTGTTATACGCTCACTAAACACAGTGGGACCAGCTACCAGTGTTATACGCTCACTAACTCAGTGGGACCAGCTACCAGTGTTATACGCTCACTAACTCAGTGGGACAAGCTACCAGTGTTATTCGCTCACTAACTCAGTGGGACCAACTACCAGTGTTATACGCTCACTAACTCAGTGGGACCAGCTACCAGTGTTATACGCTCACTAACTCAGTGGGACCAGCTACCAGTGTTATACGCTCACTAACTCAGTGGGACCAGCTACCAGTGTTATACGCTCACTAACTCAGTGGGACCATCTACCAGTGTTATATTCTCACTAACTCAGTAGGACCATCTACCAGTGTTATACGCTCACTAACTCAGTGGGACCAACTACCAGTGTTATACGCTCACTAACTCAGTGGGACCAGCTACCAGTGTTATACGCTCACTAACTCAGTGGGACCAGCTACCAGTGTTATACGCTCACTAACTCAGTGGGACCAACTACCAGTGTTATACGCTCACTAACTCAGTGGGACCATCTACCAGTGTTATATTCTCACTAACTCAGTAGGACCATCTACCAGTGTTATACGCTCACTAACTCAGTGGGACCAACTACCAGTGTTATACGCTCACTAACTCAGTGGGACCAGCTACCAGTGTAATACGCTCACTAACTCAGTGGGACCAGCTACCAGTGTTATACGCTCACTAACTCAGTAGGACCATCTACCAGTGTTATACGCTCACTAACTCAGTGGGACCATCTACCAGTGTTATACGCTCACTAACTCAGTGGGACCAGCTACCAGTGTTATACGCTCACTAACTCAGTGGGACCAGCTACCAGTGTTATACGCTCACTAACTCAGTGGGACCAACTACCAGTGTTATACGCTCACTAACTCAGTGGGACAAGCTACCAGTGTTATACGCTCACTAACTCAGTGGGACCAGCTACCAGTGTTATACGCTCACTAACTCAGTGGGACCAGCTACCAGTGTTATACGCTCACTAACTCAGTGGGACCAACTACCAGTGTTATACGCTCACTAACTCAGTGGGACCAGCTACCAGTGTTATACGCTCACTAACTCAGTGGGACCAACTACCAGTGTTATATTCTCACTAACTCAGTAGGACCATCTACCAGTGTTATACGCTCACTAACTCAGTAGGACCATCTACCAGTGTTATACGCTCACTAACTCAGTGGGACCAGCTACCAGTGTTATACGCTCACTAACTCAGTGGGACCAACTACCAGTGTTATACGCTCACTAACTCAGTGGGACCAGCTACCAGTGTTATACGCTCACTAACTCAGTGGGACCAACTACCAGTGTTATACGCTCACTAACTCAGTGGGACCAGCTACCAGTGTTATACGCTCACTAAACGTAGGACCTCAGCAGGCATAACAGAGCAGCAGAACCTCTGTTGTTTCATACCCTTGTCATGGATTCATTTTAATGACCACGTTACACCATCATACATTTTTAAAAGGTTCAAGTAGGGTCTGCCACACCGGGCACACATCTAGAGCTTCTCGTCGGGGGTTAAGTGCCTTGCTCAAGAGCTCAAAACAGGCAGTGGCATTTAGGATTTGATATCCGCAACTTTCCGGTTGCCAGCACACTTACTGACAGATTCCCATCATATCCGGGATTAGAACCGGTAACCTTCTGCTCGCGGCCTCTCAGCTATCTGACTGTTCCAGCAAACCTCCCACATACTACACTTTGCTCAGAGGAGTTAATTTCATGTAGCTATCAATCTGATCGAGATACAATGGAGGAAATGATCAGTCAGATGGAGGCCAGGTCTTTGCCATGGCATTTACCTGTCAGTCATTTACCAGACGCTCTTATCCTGGGCATTCAAGTGCGAGAATCGCGCATCACAGTCTTAGCATGTACATTTACCTCAGTCAATGAGTCATCGGCAAAGTCAGTGCTTGTACGAAAGACATTATTTGTTAACATATTCTAACCACTTCTGCAGAGACAATTTCATTTTCTAATTAGGAGAAAAGCACATAGCCCCTAGTAAAGAGTGTATGATTACTTTACTTTATTGTCTTTGTTTATTGTGATTCCCTAGAGCCATCTCATGTATGAACATTTATGGGCACTGTGGAAAGAAATTACATATTTTAGTCCCCTGCCTGGCTTAAGGTGGCCCAGAAATCTACTAACACCAGTAGAAGGAGGACAAAGTGTTAGCCGGAGGTAGGCCATACAAGTCAGCTGCCACAGCTTTTCAGATAGAAAATATATTCTGGATAGATTGAGTCAACTATAACTAGTTCCGTCATTTCAGTGCACACTGCACAGAGGCATCGATCAGGGCTAAAAGGTTCCTCTTCCTAACGGATGTGTACAGGTGGATAACTAACGCTTGGTTTGCGTTCCCCCGGGACCCGTGTCACGACTTACATGTTGTTTTGTTTACGTAACGGTGGTTCAGGGGAACTTTCTGAAAGGTCACAATCCAACTTTGAATAGACTTTAATAAACAGCGTGCTTGGAAACCCCGCGTGTATGGAAAACAACTGAACGTTTTACTGTTCTCATTATGTGGGTAATGGTTTTATAATAGCAAGCAGAAACCCCAGGGGCTTGTGGAACCTTCCCAGTATAGCTGGGCTGCACCCAGGCACGATGTGTGGAGCTTAAGGACTGCCCATAGCAGTTATATATTGGCCCATATACACACCCGAGTTCCTTATGGTTTAATAACCCACCACCTTAAGTGTTATACAGTAATCAGATAACTCCAGAATAAAAGCCCCATGCAAAATAAAAGCCCCATGCAGAATAAAAGCCCCTTGCAGAATAAAAGCCCCATGCAGAATAAAAGGCCCTTGCAGAATAAAAGCCCCATGTAGAATAAAAGCCCCATGCAGAATAAAAGCCCCATGCAAAATAAAAGCCCCATGCAGAATAAAATCCCCATCTAGAATAAAAGCCACAAGCAGAATAAAAGCCCCATGCAGAATAAAATCCCCATGCAGAATAAAAGCCCCTTGCAGAATAAAAGCTCCATGTAGAATAAAAGCCCCATGCAGAATAAATGAATTCCTGTCTGTCTGTTGGGATGAAGAGATCACTGTGTGTTCATGGTCAGTTGGAGGGCACGCTGTAGCAGATGGAACTGCTCGTTCTGCTTTCAGAGTGAGGGTGGACGTATGGATGTGTGTGTGTGTGTGTGTCTGTGTGTGTGTGTGTGTGTCTGTGTGTGTGTGTGTCTGTGTGTGTGTGTCTGTGTGTGTGTGTGTGTGTGTGTGTGTGTGTGTGTGTGTGTGTGTGTGTGTGTGTGTGTGTGTTTGTGTGTGTGTGTGTGTGTGTGTGTGTTTGTGTGTGTGTGTGTGTGTGTGTGTGTGTGTGTGTCTGTGTCTGTGTCTGTGTGTGTGTGTGTGTGTGTGTGTGTGTGTGTTTGTGTGTGTGTGTGTGTGTGTGTGTGTGTGTGTGTGTGTGTGTTTGTGTGTGTGTGTGTGTGTGTGTGTGTGTGTGTCTGTGTGTGTGTGTGTGTCTGTGTGTGTGTCTGTGTGTGTGTCTGTGTGTGTGTCTGTGTGTGTGTCTGTGTGTGTGTCTGTGTGTGTGTCTGTGTGTGTGTCTGTGTGTGTGTCTGTGTGTGTGTCTGTGTGTGTCTGTGTGTGTGTGTGTGTGTGTGTGTGTGTGTGTGTGTGTGTGTGTTTGTACGAATGAGATAAAGGTGCGGCGAGGGTTCTTCATTGTGCTGATCATGGTCGTTTTTGCCAATCACCTCCTCTGTTGTAAGTAACCACACTCACTCAGCTCTTCTTTACCGTGTAAAAGGAACGGATGAGGCTGTCAGGGGGCGTGTCTTTCTCTCCTTCAGAGGACCCAGGGTTAAAGTAGTTAATCGAAGGTCCCCATTCCAATCGAGACCTCGACAGTGTGATATAGACTAGTGTATCCACTTTTCCAAACCCTTCAGTATTTATTGGGCAGATTATCAATGATTTACGTTGTCACGGAAGTAACTAATTCGTTTTTATCTTTATAACGCTGACGCCCACCTGAAGCTGTTCGTTTCCTTTTTGGGTTTGGTTAGAACAGCGAGAATGAGGACGCTGGTGACACGCTCATTTGGACCAGCTAGTTTATCCACTTAATACTTTTCAGGCTGTCTGTTTCCGTCCGAGCTAACATTTTCTAAAAGTGTGAATCGAGTTATCAGCCTAAAGTTCTTGTAGTTTAATGTTTCTCTTACTTTGAGAAAGGAAATGACAGTTCCCATATGAGGGCTTCACCCCAGCACATATAGACTCACAAAATCTTTGGAAGACTGGAGACGGAAGCATCTGGGCACAACCCCTTGCCTTCCCCGACTCGACAACCACTAATCTAATCTTTCATTGACCAGCCAAAAGGCCGGGGCGACTCTTTAAACAACCAAAGCCCCCTCACGATCTCCGATACCATCGGTACAGTTTTTTCTGTTCAAGAGAGGAAGCGACATGCATCCAATTGCCCTCTGACCTCGCACCAACTCGGCCATTCTACTCCACTATCCAAGCAACCCTATTGGTCGGTGTGGCAGCCAATCAATAGAGTTCATAGGTTCCTTCCATACACGCATTTAGACCAATTAGTGTCCGTTTGTCCTGGGTAACATGAAGGACCTTGACGGCACTGACAATAAAAGAATCAGGTGGTGCTGGAGCACGCTGTTTGCAGAAGTCAACGTATGTCACCATGGCTACTTTAGTCAGAAAATTACAAAGAAAATGATTACTTTTCAAATGAGCTTTTACCCAGATAAAGAATGCTTGTTAAGCCAGCCAGTCAGTCTCCCCTCAGTTTCTAGAATCGGCGGGAGCACTTAGAGAATTGGCGCCCATGTGCAGGAAGATTTCTTCAAGGTGAAACACCTGGCGTGGGCAAATTACTCAAATGTATCTCACCCGTTTATCTCAAGCATGCATATTCACCCACACACACACATATATACTTTGTCACGCGAATTTCTACAGTGCAAACTATATTAAGCCCGCCATTTCAAGCCCTTCATGGTCCACACTGTTATTTTTGTTCAATCAATTGAGGCTCTCGTTCCCTCCGGTAAGAGACTAGTAGAGCTCTTTATAGGGATAGGATTTTATCCAATTACAGGACACTATTTTCTTTCCTTTCACAGACCTCGAGGGTTATGTTGCGTTACAGTCTTGACGGTAACCAATCAGAACAAAGAGCTTTTGCGATATATACCAGATATTTAAATTTCAGGCCAATCCTAGACCTCCAGCATTCACCAAACTTAACTGTTTCACGGTCAATGCATTCACGCGCACCTCTTACCACTACAGACAACAGCGTCATTTGCTTCAGGATCTGACTTTGATCAAAAGGGGATATGTATGTACATATGTGTTACCATATATGGGCGAGACAGACAATTAACAATTCCGAACAGGAGGGTTGGCTTCTACTGTCAAAAAAATGCTTAAAACGTAGCCTTACACCCTGTAAATATTAGTTGAGTACATTACATTTTTTGTTCAATCTAGTCTTTATTATGTTCAGATTGCCAGCTGGTTGATAAATACCTTTAGGCTGTGACTATAGTCTTAAGGCAGATCCCGGATCAGTTGGAATAGGACGGGGATGACCAGATGTATGTCAAGGTGTTTTTTCTTCATCTAAGGAGAGATCAACATTAAGATTAACAACGAGACCTGTCAGCATGGTTTTGGGAATGATGGTACAATCATTACAGTTAATTTTAAGATCTGACTGCAAATCCAAGTTTTATGAAACGAGACATTTAACATTAATCTGTTCAATTTTAATTTTGAAAAGTATAAACTATTCAGCCATCCACTTTCTTAAATCTGAAAGTTTGGGGCTTTACCAAATTGTATTGAAATGTACAGGTCTGTGTTGCAGTAAAAACATTGACATTGTGCTAGTGGGGCAAAAGTTCAGTAAAGAGAAGTGGTTCCATAACAGAGCCTTGAGGAACACCAAAGCCTAACTTCCTTTAATCAGATGACAGATCACACAAAAATACAACATTTTCTCTTTGTTGTTTTTTTTTGTTAATTAATTGCTCTGGCTCTGGGTTTATCTCCAAGTAAAGCGCAACCCTCTGTGTCCCAGTAGGTAGTTCAAAAGCAACTGTGTACAGTACATTCTAAGATTTGCAATCGGAGTCAAGGCATTCGAGTATACGTCTCTTCTTTTTTAGATTAGTGTTAGCACCAATTACAATTTCCAAAATGCTTGGACAGGGACTGTGCACCCCCCCCACTAGTGAGGGAATAAAGATAATAATTGATCATGTGACTGCCGACATGCAAAGGCAGGCAGAGTGTCAGACAGCCACTGCTCACGTGCACAGGGCGAGTGATTAATAGTGGAGGAGCTCCTCAAAAACGAGGTCAGCAATTTTCTGGTGGTCAGCGCTCTCTGTCGCCATGGACAGCACACTTCTTTCCAGCGCAGCGTGCGCCATTTGATCTCATTATGCAACCTCACGTCTAACTACATGATGCATTTCCATCTCGGTTGCTTAGCAAAAGTTGTTATTTCGGGAGACCTGGCACTTAGTGTATTCGTCTTTAGCAAGCATAGATGAAAGGCTAGAGAGATGTGCGAAGGAGGAAATGAAGGCAGCGTTGTTTGTGCGGAGTGGAACACAGCGGTGTCACAATGCAGTTTTGTTTTGGCTTTGAAACACCAAATCATTGTGAACGTGGAGCACCCGCATGCAGTCAAAGGATTGGACAATACAGCTATCAGTTACATAACCAGCATCACCCCCCGCTATAACATAATACACAGTCTTGTAGGGCGCGGGTTACATTGGTCTCAGATGTGAGTCCTTTCACTAAGAGCGGTTCACATCACCGTGCCGGCCGATTATCTAGAGGGTCTGAGTAGTGTTGGAAACAGCAGCCAGAGGCGGTGAGGGAACTCTGGGAGATGTTTGGAAACTGAAATCGACCTACGGTGTTTTTGACTCGATATTTGTGGAGTGAACACCTTTTCACACGCAGGCAGCAGGCATCGCTGTGGTCAAGAGCGTTGGTCCAGTGTCTTTTGCGTCGCCAGCATACACACTTTATGTATGTCTATGAGCACTTGAGCGCGGAGTGTAACCCCTATTCCACCTGTAATGTGCTGCTGAAGGCCACTAAATAAAAAAGGGCACCATTAGTGAGAGAAAAACATGTCTCCGGTTCCGATCGCTTTCCACTGGCCCCGTCAGTGTTGGTTCGTCGATCACCTGTGGCTGGTTCTGGTGGTACCGCTTTTAGGGTTGTGGCTTTGTTTCCTGGGGTCGGTGATATGAATACGCAACGAATAAACACGTGTGTTTACTTCCAACAGAAGACCCTGCTGCGAGTGTTTTTACGGAGTGCTTCTGCTCGGATACCGCTTGCTGATATTTACATGGGCACGTGCAGACACACGGTGCTGTAGATAGGATGGTCCCTGCCAACGTCGGCGCCCAATGTGTGTCACATGACTGTTGTTTTTTACAGGAACTATGGATTTGGGCCATCACAGCGTATTCTGCATAGAGACTCTGATCTCCAAGGCGTCATTTTATTCACAGCTAGGAATGAGCGTCCGTTTTGAACGAGCTTAAGGAAGCCCCCAGTTGAACCCTGTTACTCAGTAAACATAAGGATTAAACCTGTCAGGGCAGATCTATTTTTGGTCCTGGTTTTAACCAAACGCACATGAGATCTAATGTTTTCAGCTTACCTACTATTTTGGACTGTGGATTCTATTCCTCTTGGATGTGTCTGTTTTGAGTTTTGTGGACACTATACCTGTAGCTTTATTTGAGATGCAAATATTTTGTAATTTTTCTACATATCATGACGTACGTCTAGGATTTCTTTGATCACTGGGTACCCACCAGAAAAAGTATATTTCAGGGGAGAGTTTTTGCGTCTGCAAAGTAATCTTAACAGCACACATTTTCAGATAGTAGCCTATAGTCTGGATGTTAGAGAACAAACAAAACCAATTATATAGGAAATAATAGACTCCAACCATTTCATTGTGGATGAAAAATCTGCATGTACTCAGATAGCCGGGTTTTTAGATTATTTTGTGAATTTCAATATGGCTACTGGACCATATTTTGTTGTTTTTCTGTCCATTAAATTCCCAAGAGTTTTGTAGAGGTGATATTCTATCCCATAAGTTCTCATCCCATATGTTGACAACTGACATGTAACCCCCAGATGACTGTCATACCCTGGTTCTGAAGGTAAGGAGGATTTAGCCTTGACCAATCTGCTTATACACTGTTTCACATTACTTCCACTGTCACCACCTCATATTGTTAATCTGCTGTGACAGAATAACCAGGTGACTGGCAGCCGAATCATCAGCACTGTAGAGGGTGATATAAAGCTCTGGTGATACTGTAGACTAGAGGGTGATATAAAACTCTGGTGATACTGTAGACTAGAGGGTGATATAAAGCTCTGGTGATACTGTAGACTAGAGGGTGATATAAAGCTCTGGTGATACTGTAGACTAGAGGGTGATATAAAGCTCTGGTGATACTGTAGACTAGAGGGTGATATAAAGCTCTGGTGATACTGTAGACTGATGATATAAAGCTCTGGTGATACTGTAGACTAGAGGGTGATATAAAGCTCTGGTGATACTGTAGACTAGAGGGTGATATAAAGCTCTGGTGATACTGTAGACTAGAGGGTGATATAAAGCTCTGGTGATACTGTAGACTAGAGGGTGATATAAAGCTCTGGTGATACTGTAGACTAGAGGGTGATATAAAGCTCTGGTGATACTGTAGACTAGAGGGTGATATAAAGCTCTGGTGATACTGTAGACTAGAGGGTGATATAAAGCTCTGGTGAGTAGACTAGGTGATATAAAGCTCTGGTGATACTGTAGACTAGAGGGTGATATAAAGCTCTGGTGATACTGTAGACTAGAGGGTGATATAAAACTCTGGTGATACTGTAGACTAGAGGGTGATATAAAGCTCTGGTGATATAAAGCTGGTGATACTGTAGACTAGAGGGTGATATAAACTAGCTCTGGTGATACTGTAGACTAGAGGGTGATATAAAACTCTGGTGATACTGTAGACTAGAGGGTGATATAAAGCTCTGGTGATACTGTAGACTAGAGGGTGATATAAAGCTCTGGTGATACTGTAGACTAGAGGGTGATATAAAGCTCTGGTGATACTGTAGACTAGAGGGTGATATAAAGCTCTGGTGATACTGTAGACTAGAGGGTGATATAAAACTCTGGTGAGCTCTGGTGATACTGTAGACTAGAGGGTGATATAAAACTCTGGTGATACTGTAGACTAGAGGTGATATAATACTCTGGTGATACTGTAGACTAGAGGGTGATATAAAGCTCTGGTGATACTGTAGACTAGAGGGTGATATAAAGCTCTGGTGATACTGTAGACTAGAGGGTGATATAAAGCTCTGGTTATACTGTAGACTAGAGGGTGATATAAAACTCTGGTGATACTGTAGACTAGAGGGTGATATAAAGCTCTGGTGATACTGTAGACTAGAGGGTGATATAAAGCTCTGGTGATACTGTAGACTAGAGGGTGATATAAAGCTCTGGTGATACTGTAGACTAGAGGGTGATATAAAGCTCTGGTGATACTGTAGACTAGAGGGTGATATAAAACTCTGGTGATACTGTAGACTAGAGGGTGATATAAAGCTCTGGTGATACTGTAGACTAGAGGGTGATATAAAGCTCTGGTTATACTGTAGACTAGAGGGTGATATAAAACTCTGGTGATACTGTAGACTAGAGGGTGATATAAAGCTCTGGTGATACTGTAGACTAGAGGGTGATATAAAGCTCTGGTGATACTGTAGACTAGAGGGTGATATAAAGCTCTGGTGATACTGTAGACTAGAGGGTGATATAAAGCTCTGGTGATACTGTAGACTAGAGGGTGATATAAAACTCTGGTGATACTGTAGAGGGTGATATAATACTCTGGTGATACTGTAGACTAGAGGGTGATATAAAGCTCTGGTTATACTGTAGACTAGAGGGTGATATAAAGCTCTGGTGATACTGTAGACTAGAGGGTGATATAAAGCTCTGGTTATACTGTAGACTAGAGGGTGATATAAAACTCTGGTGATACTGTAGACTAGAGGGTGATATAAAGCTCTGGTGATACTGTAGACTAGAGGGTGATATAAAGCTCTGGTGATACTGTAGACTAGAGGGTGATATAAAGCTCTGGTGATACTGTAGACTAGAGGGTGATATAAAGCTCTGGGGATACTGTAGACTAGAGGGTGATATAAAACTCTGGTGATACTGTAGAGGGTGATATAATACTCTGGTGATACTGTAGACTAGAGGGTGATATAAAACTCTGGTGATACTGTAGAGGGTGATATAAAGCTCTGGTGATACTGTAGACTAGAGGGTGATATAAAACTCTGGTGATACTGTAGAGGGTGATATAATACTCTGGTGATACTGTAGACTAGAGGGTGATATAAAACTCTGGTGATACTGTAGAGGGTGATATAAAGCTCTGGTGATACTGTAGACTAGAGGGTGATATAAAACTCTGGTGATACTGTAGAGGGTGATATAAAGCTCTGGTGATACTGTAAACTAGAGGGTGATATAAAACTCTGGTGATACTGTAGAGGGTGATATAATACTCTGGTGATACTGTAGAGGGTAATATAAAACTCTGGTGATACTGTAGAGGGTGATATAATACTCTGGTGATACTGTAGAGGGTGATATAGAACTCTGGTGATACTGTAGAGGGTGATATAAAGCTCTGGTGATACTGTAGAGGGCAGAGGTGGGACAAAGTCATTGTTATGCAAGTCACAAGTAAGTCTCAAGTCTTTGCCCTCGAGTCCCGAGTCAAGTCGAGTCAAAGATGAGGCAAGTCCCGAGTCGAGTCACAAGTCAAAGCCAACAAGTCTCAAGTCGAGTCCAAAGTCCTACCATTTTAGTTTCGAGTCATTTCAAGTCATCTTACCACAGAATTTATATAAATCATGTATGTCTGTAAGATTTGTATTTATTTAAACCTCTTTTTATACAATGACATTAATACAGTAAAAAACAGAAAATTTAATTTGACAAAAAATGCTTGTATTTCAACAGCATATTGCAGTAGAACAATGCACAGCAACTTCAGTCCTGTATTGTATTGACCTTAGGGCTGGAAGATATGGAAATATTTTATATCACGATATATTTCTTAATTTCGGTCGATACGACATAATTCCGATATCGATATGAACAATATAAAAGCCTCAGAAAAAATGCCATGAACACCCACAATGGATGTCTGTATACAATCTTCTGAAAAATACATTTGCCAAGTCTTTGGAGCCTCCTCCTATAAAACTAAATAATATTCGAGAAATAAAACGGTACAAGTAAATTAAAGTTCACCTTTTATTTGATTTTAACCTTTATACAAACAAGAAAAGTAAAATAAGCAATTTGACTCTGAGACTGACCTTATTAATATATTTAACTTTAAACAATAACATAGGCTGATTATATTATTCTTTACACAAAACCTCCTGCAACAAAACTTGTTCTTATAAACATATCGTTTAAAGTTAGTGAACATGTTAGACAATGAAGAGGTGAGTTCATGAGTTCGCTACGTGACCGTGGATTTAAGAGACACGATAGAGAAGCTCATGAACGCGCATGTCGCAACATGCTCGGAGAATGAGAGTGCTCAGAAGCGCATGTCCATCATGACGTCATGGGCCAGTCAACGCGGAAGATCCAAGCTCCTATGTTGGCTTTATGCGCTTTTGAGCCTCTCATTCTCCGGCACATTTAGCATCACGCTGAAACCTGAAGTTTATCAGATCTCAGAAAGCTGAACCACTTCCCCACCACTGAATTAGTCTTTCCTCTCATATCAACTGTCTGCTTTCTCCTCACTTATGGAAGCTCGTTCAGTCACCTTTGAATTGCGGTCATGGGCGCTCATTTTGTAGCTTAAACTTGCCGTGTTGGAGATCAGCAAAAATATTGAAATATCGAAAATGTGTTTAGAAATCATATCACCGTTATTGATTTATTTTACTGCGATATATATTGATATTGAATTATTGTACAGCCCTAACCTCATATTGCAAAACAGTTTAACTTTCAAATAGACATGGGTCCTTTTAGCCTGAACTTTTTTAAACATGTCATTAATAAAATCCTCACTCCTCAAAATGATCACTTCTGAAAAAATGGACCAACCTGATAATATAATTGGAATGACTCCATAGAGGCGTGTGAGCGTGCCCGTGCGCAGCTCCGTCTGTAATCTTCGACCCGCATGTTTTGCAAATTGCAACTCTTTTTTTTGTCGACTACCTCGTAATTTTTATAGCCAAACGAAACTATATTCGGTATCATTTTGCCAACTGGCGCGTTGTTGCTTGTGCTTCATTGGTTGTCTTGCAATGTGCCTGCTTGGATGCTGTCTAATCAAAACAACGTGGGACTACAGTGATTGGATGTCGAATCAAAACAACGTGGGACTACAGTGATTGGATGTCCAATCAAAACAACGTGGGACTACAGTGATTGGATGTCCAATCAAAACAACGTGGGACTACAGTGATTGGATGTCCAATCAAAACAACGTGGGACTACAGTGATTGGATGTCCAATCAAAACAACGTGGGACTACAGTGATTGGATGTCCAATCAAAACAACGTGGGACTACAGTGATTGGATGTCCAATCAAAACAACGTGGGACTACAGTGATTGGATGTCCAATCAAAACAACGTGGGACTACAGTGATTGGATGTCCAATCAAAACAACGTGGGACTACAGTGATTGGATGTCTAATCAAAACAACGTGGGACTACAGTGATTGGATGTCCAATCAAAACAACGTGGGACTACAGTGATTGGATGTCCAATCAAAACAACGTGGGACTACAGTGATTGGATGTCCAATCAAAACAACGTGGGACTACAGTGATTGGATGTCCAATCAAAACAACTTGGGACTACAGTGATTGGATGTCGTGCAGGCAGCGCGCGTGCTCTCTGCATTTTTTCACAGATGCAGATAAACTGAGAGCGGCGCGGCCGTGTGAACATTTTCTTCCCCAGTTTTCATGGGAAGTAGCAAGTCTTCTCGAGTCAAAAGGCGCAAGTCCAAGTGAAGTCACGAGTCATTGATGTTCAAGTCCAAGTGAAGTCACGAGTCATTGATGTTCAAGTCCAAGTCGAGTTGCAAGTCTTTGTACATTTTGTCGAGTCGAGTCTGAAGTCATCAAATTCATGACTCGAGTCTGACTCGAGTCCAAGTCACATGACTCGAGTCCACACCTCTGGTAGAGGGTGATAGAATACTCTGGTGATACTGTAGAGGGTGATATAGAACTCTGGTGATACTGTAGAGGGTGATATAGAACTCTGGTGATACTGTAGAGGGTGATATAGAACTCTGGTGATACTGTAGAGGGTGATATACAACTCTGGAGATACTGTAGAGGGTGATATAAAACTCTGGAGATACTGTAGAGGGCCCGGTGATATAAAACTCTGGGGATACTGTAGAGGGTGATATAATACTCTGGTTATACTGTAGAGGGTGATACAAAACTCTGGTGATACTGTAGAGGGCCCGGTGATATAAAACTCTGGGGATACTGTAGAGGGTGATATAATACTCTGGTTATACTGTAGAGGGTGATACAAAACTCTGGTGATACTGTAGAGGGCCCGGTGATATAAAACTCTAGTGATACTGTAGAGGGTGATATAATACTCTGGTGATATTGTAGAGGGTGATATAAAACTCTGGTGATACTGTAGAGGGTGATATAAAACACTGGTGATACTTTAGAGGGTGATATAAAACTCTGGTTATACTGTAGAGGGTGATATAATACTCTGGTGATACTGTAGAGGGTGATATAATACTCTGGTGATACTGTAGATGGTGATATAAAAGTCTGGTGATACTGTAGAGGGTGATACAATACTCTGGTGATACTGTAGAGGGTGATATAAAACACTGGTGATACTGTAGAGGGTGATATAAAACTCTGGTGATACTGTAGATTGTGATATAAAACTCTAGTGATACTGTAGAGGGTGATATAAAACTCTGGTGATACTGTAGAGGGTGATATAGAACTCTAGTGATACTGTAGAGGGTGATATAAAACTCTGGTGATACTGTAGAGGGTGATATAATACTCTAGTGATACTGTAGAGGGTGATATAAAACTCTGGTGATACTGTAGAGGGTGATATAGAACTCTGGTGATACTGTAGAGGGTGATATAGAACTCTGGTGATACTGTAGAGGGTGAAATAAAACTCTGGAGATACTGTAGAGGGCCTGGTAATATAAAACTCTGGTGATACTGTAGAGGGTGATATAAAACTCTGGTGATACTGTAGAGGGTGATATAGAACGCTGGTGATACTGTAGAGGGTGATATAAAACTCTGGTGATACTGTAGAGGGCCCGGTAATATAAAACTCTGGTGATACTGTAGAGGGTGATATAATACTCTGGTGATACTGTTGAGGGTGATATTAAACTCTGGTGATACTCTAGAGGGCCCGGTAATATAAAACTTTGGTGATACTGTAGAGGCCCCGGTAATATAAAACTCTGGTGATACTGTAGAGGGCCAGGTGACATATAACAGGAGTGTGCCAGGTTTGGTTTTTGGTCCTAATGTGCTGTTGGTGTAGCTGTGTGAGTGACCCGAACAGACAGTGAGAAAGATTACAGTTTAAAGGTGCTGCTTGGGTGTGACTGGCCTGTGTATAGGACTTATGGAGGTGTTGTTCCGCTTGTCTCGTTGCTTTCCCAGAGCATGACGAGTGCGTGACCGGACTGCATAGCTGTGACCAGAATGCCCTCTGTTTTAACACTGTGGGTGGGCACAGCTGCTCGTGCAAGCCAGGATACACGGGCAATGGCACCGTCTGCAGAGGTGAGCTCCACACTCATCCAGACACTCACAAATGGGCTCCTTTATTCTTCTGACACCTCATTGATTTATGTACAAACCAATCATTCTAGCCGTTCTACCGCTCGTCTCATTTAAATGCATTAAACCATTAGGTCACGCCGGGCAAACAGAGCTGGTCGGGCGGCAGCAGCGCAACTATAAAGGGCTAATTAAAATGTTGATGTTCAGTAATGACCGTGTGTACTTCCTGTGGTCCTCCTCTAGCCATTTGCGATGGCCTGTGCCAGAATGGAGGAACCTGTGACTCCCCGAACAACTGCATCTGCCAGTCCGGCTTCACAGGGAGAAGGTGTGAGACAGGTAAGGCTTCCCATCTGCTCAGCTGGGTAAAACACCTTGTCCAGGCGGCGCGGACGAGCGTGCAGACAGGGAGAACCGCGCCGCGTACTAGGTTTGCAAGATTACGTTTGTGTTTAAAAAACTGGAATGACTCGAGATGAGTTACTGAAAAAAAGTATGCTTTGTTTAATTATGGCGTGAATGCTAGAGTTTATTTGACTCTGTAGTTATAATTTCATAGCCAAAGCTCAGGTGCTCAGAGCCCATGTGGTCATCTACTGGCTGGTTGTAAGACTCCAGGTTGTCTTTATTAGCCTTTTCAGTCATTACTATATTTGACGGATCACTATGTGAGTATATTATATCGAAATACATCCGAAATACGTATGACTATTGAAAAAGCCAGTTTAATTATTAGGCATTCATTGTTTTATTTGTCTCTCCTTAAAAATGTTAACCAATCTCTCTTGTAGAACTTGCATTAGGATATTACTGACTTTCCCATTGATTCTGTGTGGATTGGCTGAAATACTTTTATAACAGCATCACTATGCTCATAGTGCTGTGTTTTAAACCCTAGCAATAATGCAGTGATTTTATAATGTGCAAGTGACTTGATTAGTTGCTCCAGCTAGTTAGCTCGAATACAGTGGTCATATAGATTTGACAGATTTTACATCTTACAGTTGCGATGGACCAATGCTGGTCCTTTATGCCCGCCAGTGACAGACACTGGGAGATGATACTGTGTGTTCAGCCCAGGGCTTTGCCTGCATCTGTCACCGGTGTAATGGAGAGAAACACAGGGTGTGGACACAGGGCATGGGTTCAGGGTCCTGGTGGATATTTAGAGAACTGAACCGAAAGACTAAACTCAATAGACAAACCCCTTTCATGGGGTGACTGCTTGTCTGCTGTGTTTTTGGAGGAATGTGTAAAGGGAGTCAAATTGTAGGCGGCCAGGACACTCTTCATCTTCTGGCAGTCTTCCTCCTGGCCGTTTTCCTTCCACCCTTAGCTGTTGCCTGGGAGCACTTGACTGCCTCCCTAGATGACATCCCAGGTGTGGGCAGATGTGTAAGGGCAGGGCTGGCCCAGTAGGGGGCAGATGTGTAAAGTCAGGGCTGGTCCAGTAGGGGGCAGATGTGTAAGGGCAGGGCTGGTCCAGTAGGGGGCAGATGTGTAAGGGCAGGGCTGGTCCAGTAGGGGGCAGATGTGTAAGGGCAGGGCTGGTCCAGTAGGGGGCAGATGTGCAAGGGCAAGGCTGGCCCAGTAGGGGGCAGATGTGTAAGGGCAAGGCTGGTCCAGTAGGGGGCAGATGTGTAAGGGCAAGGCTGGCCCAGTCGGGGGCAGATGTGTAAGGGCATGGCTGGTCCAGTAGGGGGCAGATGTGTAAGGGCAGGGCTGGTCCAGTAGGGGGCAGATGTGTAAGGGCAGGGCTGGCCCAGTTGACGATTCTACCAGAACTCCGAAGGTATGACGATTCTACCAGAAATCAAAAGGTATGACGATTCTACCAGAAATCAGAAGTTACGACGTTTCTATACCAGAAATCAGAAGGTATGACGATTCTACCAGAAATCAAAAGGTATGACGATTCTACCAGAAATCAGAAGGTATGACGATTCTACCAGAAATCAGAAGGTATGATGATTCTACCAGAAATCAGAAGGTATGACGATTCTACCAGAAATCAGAAGGTATGACGATTCTACCAGAAATCAGAAGGTACGACAATTCCACCAGAAATCAGAAGGTATGACGATTCTACCAGAAATCAGAAGGTATGACGATTCTACCAGAAATCAGAAGGTATGAGGATTTTAGCATTTGGTGTTTAGCACAAGGTATCTGGTTTGTTTGTAGCATCGTGTTTTCAATAAAAGGTGACTGGCTAAGCTCGCTGAGCTAATGACTATTGGAGAAATGTGCTAGTTTGCCGCACAGTATCAATCCTTAGAAACACTGCTCACTAAATCGCATAGCTCCTTTGCTGGCTATTAAACTGTGCGATTTTCACCCCACCAAAGGATTTGCTATATTACAAATAGAAGGCTGTACCCGAAAACAGGCTGTAACTGTAAACGGCGTATATAATTTACAATTCTCCAGCTGTTTTACCCCCTTTAAACAACGTTCTTCAGTTTCCCCCCGCCGAACCATTATCCAAACCTGGCCCTTAATAACTCTATGTGCTCCCCTCATCCTGGTTCCTCTCCGGTACGGCTACGTTCTGTTTGGTGCTGACTAATGAGCTCGTTCCTCATCCAATGGGTCATTGGAGAATTCCGACCGCCGTCACAGCGTAATTGGAACGAGTGTGTCTGCATCACACCTGATATTAATCAGCGTTCCCTCTGAGGGCCTCCCTCTCTGTCCCGCTTCGAAATTACAACGGAACACGAACTAATGACGCAGTCGTATTGTCCTTAATTGTCATCTTTGACCGGGCGTTATCCATTTTACTGCATACCGCTATGCGTTCTGCGCACTAGATGACGAGAGCAAAGTGAAGATGAAGAATCTTAAGCTAAAGAAATCTCAAGCTTAACCGAAAAGAGATTTTCCTACAGGACAATGGTCCGAAGAATGTCATATGATAAATATAATACGGAATGGCTAAACGTAGAAAGTAATTGTGGTCTGTGGAACGGTTGAGTCAAAATACTGATCTTAGTCCAAGCAGTGACATCATCAGACAAGTGAATTGCAGGGTTCTGAATTGAATCTCCGGGCCCAGTTGAAATGTAAAATCTGTCATCCGTTCCCAGAGCAGGGCGGTTTACCCTAATTACCTCAGGTCAGAATACAATTCCCAATGAGTAGTAGATCTTTCCTCACAGCAGTATGTTGTATCAGTCTCTACATTCATTTTTTATTTTTTCTATATAATTTTCACCTCTTCTGCTTTTTGTGAACCAACGTCGCCATGTTGGTCTAGCAGCATGTTGTTTCCCCATCCCTGACCTCTACTACAGACGGTGTGCTTCAAGATCATCGTATACAGAGGATTACTGTCAGGACAACACAACAAGTGAAGCTAATGGAAAACCGAGGCATGACAGTTTGAGACTCCGTCACCTAGACAGGCGTTTAGAGTTTCTGATTGGCTGCCCAGTCATTGGTATTGATTGCACTTGAAGAACTTTTAAGTGGCACTCCCTTTAACTGCCTGTCCTCAAGCTAATGACTTTTCTTTTCTGTTCTATTCAGCACTGTTCTGTGATGTTGATCGCGGCTGCAGGGAAAATGGCTGACTGGTTTTAAGAGCGTAATAACCATAATTTCCTGTCCTTCTCGTCATCTGCTTTTTGCAGTGGACCAGCTCTGATGATCATGTACCCTAGTAATGATACGGTCTGAGCCTTCCACCAATTCATTATCGTCACAACGCTTGGGCGTCATTCCTTTTTCCTTTTTTCTCCTCTTTCTTTGCCCTTCTGCAGAATCAGCGACTTTCTGATTTGTGGAAGTTGGAGCAGTAAGTAGAAAGCGAAGTGGAATTGTGAGATGATTTTTCTTTTTCGGTTTAATGGAACCGTTTAGAACATAACGATGAAAGCCTAATTAATTAATGACGAACAAACATTTGGGCTACAGCCAATTTTATCACGGAGTGAGTGAAAATCACAAGGCAGTCGAGCTAAGGGCCGGGTTTATTTTGGACTTAGCACAGACATTTAAACAGATTCCCAGAAAGTGCCGTCGGTGATGTGGCTTATGCCAACACCCTGGGCAGTTTCTCTGCCCTCCATCTCGAGTGTTTTCTGTCCTGTCCTTTTCGCTCTGTCTCCAGACCAGTCAAGCTTGTCACAGCCCTTTTCTTTTACTGACCTGAGTGCCCTCAACACAGAGCTGAAGCCGTGCCTCTGGAGGTTTGTGGCCACTGCTCAAAGTCATCAGCAGACACAGCCGCGGGATTGGCTGTAGGCGTCACTCAGAGCCGTCATGTGTGTCTCTCCGGGCCGGATACGCTCTCCCGGTGAGAGATCCTTCTGTTGGATTGAAGCGGCTCATTTCGGGAGGAGTTCGCAACGATCAGCCCGGTGAATGTAGGGAGAAAAAAACAGTCCGGGGTGAGAAAAGAAGAGCAAAGTAGAGAGAGAAAAAACAGAGAAGGTAAAAAGAGAGTGAGGTCATCGAAGGAGAAACTGAGGGAGAGAAAGACATGGGCGCGTGTTGGCCTCCTCCTTCCGGCCGGAGGAGCAAGGCGGGTCAAGGTTGAGCGAGCCTTCGTGGCTGAACATAGAAAAGCTTTCACAGCACCCCGCCTACCCCCCACCACGCCCACCCACCACGACCCACCGTGCTGCTTTTAGTTCCCCCCACGGGACTCACTCAGCGAATACAGAATGATGGCGGTCAGCCTGCCTGTGACAGCTGAAAGCTACGAAAACACAGCGTTGAGGATAAAACACACACACACACTATAGCCAGAGTTCGAGTCCTCAGAGCCCATGTCATTTGTGTGTGTGTGTGTGTCTGTGTCTGTGTGTGTCTGTCTGTCTGTGTGTGTGTGCGTGTCTGTGTGTGTGTGCGTGTGCGTGTGCGTGTGTGTGTTTGTCTGTGTGTCTGTCTGTCTGTGTGTGTGTGTGTGTGTCTGTGTGTACAGAGTGATGGGCCAGTGACAAATTGCTGTGACAGAGAGCTGACAGCTCTGACATAACATGTATTATTTAGCATATGGCCACTAAGGAGACAGCAATGGAGAGATAAGTACAGGACTTCCCATAAAATGAGCCCCAGTACCACCTATACTGAGAGAAAAACGGAAACGTTTGTTTACGACCAGTCTTTGGTCCTTAGCCGCGGGTGTTGTGCAGACTTGCTGAGCCGAGCCAGTGTAGTGAACCCTGGGTTTTGCCAGGCCATTGTCTGCGCCATTTACTCCTGTTGAAAGACACTTCACTTTATTACAGTGTTTTTTTTCCCTATTCTCTGGTAACCAACTGTACTGTTCCACACTAATTGCAGGCCGTGACTGCCTGGGTGAGCAGTTCTCAGTGGTTACAATGTGTCAGTGAAAACAGCCAGATGAAGACCAGTGCCATTTAAAACTGTCTGTCTCTACTATCCAGCAGCTCTCCTGCTTGCAATGACTAACAGTATTGATTCCCAGACTGTGGGGAGGGGCTATTAACTGTTTTAGATGACTGACAGTATCTATTCCCTGACTGAGGGGAGGGGCTATTAACTGTTTCAAATGACTGACATTATCTATTCCCTGACTGAGGGGAGGGGCTATTAACTGTTTCAGATGACTGACAGTATCTGTTCCCAGACTGAGGGGAGGGGCTATTAACTGTTTCAGATGACTGAGAGTATCTATTCCCAGACTGAGGGGAGGGGCTATTAAGTGTTTCAGATGACTGACAGTATCTATTCCCAGACTGAGGGGAGGGGCTATTAAATGTTCAAATGACTGACAGTATCTATTCCCAGACTGAGGGGAGGGGTTATTAACTGTTTTAAATGACTGACAGTATCTATTCCCAGACTGTGGGGAGGGGCTATTAACTGTTTCAGATGACTGACAGTATCTATTCCCAGACTGAGGGGAGGGGCTATTAAATGTTCAAATGACTGACAGTATCTATTCCCAGACTGAGGGGAGGGGCTATTAAGTGTTTCAGATGACTGACAGTATCTATTCCCAGACTGAGGGGAGGGGCTATTAACTGTTTTAAATGACTGACAGTATCTATTCCCTGACTGAGGGGAGGGGCTATTAACAGTTTCAGATGACTGACAGTATCTATTCCCAGACTGAGGGGAGGGGCTATTAACTGTTTCAGATGACTGACAGTATCTATCCCCAGACTGAGGAGAGGGGCTATTAACTGTTTCAGATGACTGACAGTATCTGTTCCCAGACTGAGAGGAGGGGCTATTAACTGTTTCAGATGACTGACAGTATCTATTCCCAGACTGAGGGGAGGGGCTATTAAGTGTTTCAGATGACTGACAGTATCTATTCCCAGACTGAGGGGAGGGGTTATTAACTGTTTTAAATGACTGACAGTATCTATTCCCAGACTGAGGGGAGGGGCTATTAACTGTTTCAGATGACTGACAGTATCTATTCCCAGACTGAGGGGAGGGGCTATTAACAGTTTCAGATGACTGACAGTATCTATTCCCTGACTGAGGGGAGGGGCTATTAACTGTTTCAGATGACTGACAGTATCTATTCCCAGACTGAGGGGAGGGGCTATTAAATGTTCAAATGACTGACAGTATCTATTCCCAGACTGAGGGGAGGGGCTATTAAGTGTTTCAGATGACTGACAGTATCTATTCCCAGACTGAGGGGAGGGGCTATTAACTGTTTTAAATGACTGACAGTATCTATTCCCTGACTGAGGGGAGGGGCTATTAACAGTTTCAGATGACTGACAGTATCTATTCCCAGACTGAGGGGAGGGGCTATTAACTGTTTTAAATGACTGACAGTATCTATTCCCAGACTGAGGGGAGGGGTTATTAACTGTTTTAAATGACTGACAGTATCTATTCCCAGACTGAGGGGAGGGGTTATTAACTGTTTTAAATGACTGACAGTATCTATTCCCAGACTGAGGGGAGGGGCTATTAACTGTTTCAGATGACTGACAGTATCTATCCCCAGACTGAGAGGAGGGGCTATTAACAGTTTCAGATGACTGACAGTATCTATTCCCAGACTGAGGGGAGGGGCTATTAACGGTTTCAGATGACTGACAGTATCTATTCCCAGACTGAGGGGAGGGGCTATTAACAGTTTCAGATGACTGACAGTATCTATTCCCAGACTGAGGGGAGGGGCTATTAACTGTTTCAGATGACTGACAGTATCTATTCCCAGACTGAGAGGAGGGGCTATTAACTGTTTCAGATGACTGACAGTATCTGTTCCCAGACTGAGGGGAGGGGCTATTAACTGTTTCAGTTGACTGACAGTATCTATACCCAGACTGAGGGGAGGGGCTATTAACTGTTTCAGATGACTGACAGTATCTATACCCAGACTGAGAGGAGGGGCTATTAACTGTTTCAGATGACTGACAGTATCTGTTCCCAGACTGAGGGGAGGGGCTATTAACTGTTTCAGTTGACTGACAGCATACGTTCCCAGACTAGAGAAATAAGGGTAGGAGCTGCTACACAGACCTGGGACCAGACCTGGAGTCTCGGGGCGAATCCCACACATCCGGAGTAACAGGAGCCGGTGTTTGGACAGAGTGACAGACAGATGATAACAGCAGGAGGACTTCTCTAGTCACTAGATCATGGTCACCCTCACAGTCTGATGAAGACAGGTTGAGGAGTTTTGCGAGCTCTTATTCCCGTGGCCAGCCCACACGCATCTCTTTCACCTTCTCTACCTCTCCATCTCTCTCCCTCTACCTCCTTCCCCCTCTCTCTCTACCTCCCTCCCTCCCTCTCTGTCCCTTACTCTTTTCCCCTCTCTCTCCATTCCTCTCACTCTCTCCCTCCCTCTCTCTCTTCCTCTTCTCTTCCTCTTTCTCTCTCTCTCCTCTCTCTTCTCTTCCTCTCCCTCTCTCTCTTCCTCTTCTCTTCCTCTCACTCTCTCCCTCTCTCTCTCTCTTCCTCTTCTCTTCCTCTCACTCTCTCCCTCCCTCTCTCTCTTCCTCTTCTCTTCCTCTTACTCCATGGGAATCCACAAAGCCCAGGGACTCCACGCTAGCTGATCTCAAACGAGCTGTTTAAGCGTGATGATTCCATGTATTTATTATTTATTTTTCGAGGCTTATGCACACTCACTCCATTACTGTTAATTAGCATGGCCTAAATTAGGCTGCCTGCTGAAGGCACTAACTGTCGTACAGCTGAGCACAACCTGCTGGTGGCTGAATGGCACGTCTGACAGGGAGATCTGAGGTGTGCCGATACACTGGGGACACTGTGCCATGGGAAACACTGTGTCAGGGAAACTCTGTGCCAGGGAAACTCTGTGCCATGAATAACACTGTGCCATGAATAACACTGTGCCATGAATAACACTGTGCCATGAATAACACTGTGCCATGGAAACACTGTGCCTTGGGAATCTTTGTGCCAGGGAAACACTGTGCCATGAATAACACTGTGTCAGGGAAACACTGTGCTACTGCTGTACTGAGAGGTTCTGGTTCGAAGGTGATGGCCTGAACTCTGGACTCCTGATTCGGTTGTGTTTTCAAACTCACACTGTGAACAGCTGATCTAGAGGATGAGGTCTCCGGTTTAATTCCCCGGTACTGTGTCTGTCTTGTGTACCCAACCCTTCTGCCACTGGGCTTGCAGTTACATCATTCGTTCTTCTTTTTTTACCAGAGTAGTTTAGGAACGCACACATTTACAGCAACAACCTCAAAGCCGTTCTGGTTACCTGCCCACCGGGCCACTCTGACGCTGACTCTGATGCTGACTCTGATGCTGACACTGATGCTGACTCTGACGCTGACTCTGATGCTGATGCTGACACTGATGCTGACTCTGACACTGATGCTGACTCTGACGCTGACTCTGACGCTGACTCTCACGCTGACTCTGATGCTGACTCTGGGGCTGACTCTGATGCTGACGCTGACTCTGACGCCGACTCTGATGCTGACTCTGGGGCTGACTCTCACGCTGACTCTGACACTGACGCTGATGCTGACGCTGATGCTGACTCTGATGCTGACGCTGACTCTGACTCTGACTCTGACGCTGACTCTGATGCTGACGCTGACTCTGACGCTGACACTGACTCTGATGCTGACACTGATGCTGATGCTGACGCTGATGCTGACTCTGATGCTGACTCTGACTCTGAGGCTGATGCTGACTCTGACGCTGACTCTGACGCTGACTCTGACGCTGACTCTCACACTGACTCTGACGCCGACTCTGATGCCGACTCTGATGCCGACTCTGATAATGACTCTGATAATGACTCTGATGCTGACTCTGACGCTGACTCTCACACTGACTCTGACGCCGACTCTGACGCCGACTCTGATGCCGACTCTGATGCTGACTCTGATGCTGACGCTGACTCTGACGCTGACTCTGACGCTGACGCTGACTCTGATGCTGACACTGATGCTGATGCTGACGCTGATGCTGATGCTGACTCTGACGCTGATGCTGACTCTGAGGCTGATGCTGACTCTGACGCTGACTCTGACGCTGACTCTCACACTGACTCTGACGCCGACTCTGATGCCGACTCTGATAATGACTCTGACGCTGACTCTGACGCTGACTCTGACGCTGACTCTGACGCTGACTCTGACGCTGACTCTGACGCTGACTCTCACACTGACTCTGACGCCGACTCTGACGCCGACTCTGATGCCGACTCTGACGCCGACTCTGACGCCGACTCTGATAATGACACTGATGCTGACTCTGACTCTGAGGCTGACTCTGATGCTGATTCTGATGCTGACTCTGATGCTGATTCTGACTCTGATGCTGATTCTGACTCTGATGCTGATTCTGATGCTGATTCTGCGGCTGATTCTGCGGCTGACTCTGATGCTGATTCTGACTCTGATGCTGGCTCTGATGCTGATTCTGATGCTGACTCTGAGGCTGACTCTGATGCTGACTCTGATGCTGATTCTGATGCTGACTCTGAGGCTGACTCTGATGCTGACTCTGAGGCTGATTCTGATGCTGACTCTGATGCTGATTCTGACTCTGATGCTGATTCTGCGGCTGACTCTGATGCTGACTCTGATGCTGATTCTGATGCTGACTCTGATGCTGACTCTGATGCTGATTCTGACTCTGAGGCTGATTCTGCGGCTGATTCTGCGGCTGACTCTGATGCTGATTCTGAAGCTGACTCTGATGCTGACTCTGATGCTGATTCTGATGCTGATTCTGATGCTGACTCTGATGCTGATTCTGCGGCTGACTCTGATGCTGACTCTGATGCTGACTCTGATGCTGATTCTGCGGCTGACTCTGATGCTGACTCTGATGCTGACTCTGATGCTGACTCTGATGCTGACTCTGATGCTGATTCTGACTCTGAGGCTGATTCTGCGGCTGATTCTGCGGCTGACTCTGATGCTGATTCTGATGCTGACTCTGATGCTGACTCTGATGCTGACTCTGATGCTGACTCTGATGCTGACTCTGATGCTGACTCTGATGCTGATTCTGACTCTGATGCTGATTCTGATGCTGACTCTGATGCTGACTCTGATGCTGATTCTGATGCTGATTCTGATGCTGATTCTGCGGCCGACTCTGCATTGACTTCCCTCAGTGAATCAGGAAATGAACTGGATGTCTGTAGGCTTCCCATTGCTTTTTAGGTTAACCAGGAGCATGTATTCTGTGGTAAAGCTGTACACGGTATACACCAATGTTTGTATACGGCACACACTCTCTTATTCCCCGGACATATCAGTCAGAGCAGTAATCCATAATGTCAACAGCACCCGGTAAATCCACTTAACGCCAAAACATGCATACAGCCAACGATGGCAGGATGGTATTTGAAATAGGATTATTAAATAGGTGTTATTTATGGTACCATATCCTACCCCAGGAGCAACAGATCGGGATTATCCGTAATTTCACTGTGAAATGGGAAAACTGTAATCATATTGTACATCGTGCGAGAGCTCCGGGCTACAGCTGGTAGCCTGTCCAGGCCCTGGGGATGTCCTGTCACTCAAGACGGGAGGGAAAGATAGCTGCTAACTCTCGGTCTGGAGAGATGTGAGGGAGAGAGACCAGAGGAGAGAGACAGGTTATGTGAGAGTGATATGCAGAGTTAGGGTGACTGTGAGGACTGTATTAACCCAGCCCTTGTGGTTAGAAAGCCAGGTAGGTAGCGGAAAGGTCGCTGGTTTAAAACACGGAGCCGACAATGTGACTGTTGTTGTGGCTTTTGAGCAAGGCACTTAACTTTAATAGGTTATTTTGTTCACCATGGATACAAGGGTCTGTTGAAATGTTAGCAATAGGCAGGAGGGGGGAACGTCAACCCACTGGTTTATGGTGTATGGGGAGCTGATTTAATAGAGCCTCCATGTCAAACATAGTCACATATCCCTGCGTTAACCACGCCCACACCATCAGTTCTACACCTCACTCCATCACTCTCTCCATCTCTCTTCTTCTTCCTCCTACCCTCCTGTCCAACCTGTCACATATCCCTGCGTTAACCACGCCCACACCATCAGTTCTACACCTCACTCCATCACTCTCTCCATCTCTCTTCCTCCATCCCTGTTTCTTTCTCTCGCTCTTTATCTCTTTCCCCCCATTTGTAGCCCTCCCTTCACCTCTCGCGTAGTCTCCACCGCTCTGTCGTCTTTATCCATCTACAGTATGTCTTTAATACCCGTGTTTACCAGACTGGGAGTCAGGTTAAAATTGAGTAGCAATTTGTTCTATAATTACAATTCACTTAAAAGAATTGAGTTGATCACTCCCCACAGGAGGTGTCATTTAAATCGATGAAATTCAAATGGCTTTTTAGTGTGGAAAAATAATTCCCATAATTCATATTTAACAATACTATCTAGCGATTTTTTAATTCTCGTTTTAATAAGACTTCTGTATTTTAACATGTTGTGGCTTTTGTAACTCTCCAAATGCTTTTTTGTACTATAGACTCAGTTGCTGTTTTCGTTTAATGAACAATTTTTGTATTTAATGCACATTCCGTGCATTTGTGAAGATGACAAAAAAATTTACGTAGAAGCACTGGGTTTTGGGAAACTATATATTTAAAGGTGCGGTGAATTTATCAAAAGGCTTTTCGAAGTGCTTTGCTGTAACTATGATCAACAGCTGGTGATGTCACATCAAGGAAATGGGGGGTGAATTCTTCCATTGAAGATGTGACCTCTCTCGTCACCAAAGCAGGGCTCATGCTTAGCAACGGAGCAGTTTGATTTAATATGTGCTGAAAATAGTTCCATTTGCGTATATTTAGATCTGTATTTGCCTCTAGGTTGGTTATAAATATTAACTTACCGCTCCATCTTCCTTTGAACAATTTCATGCAGTCAGATTGGCGGACATTTTATTTCAATATATTTTTTCCCTTTCTGGTTGTAGACTGCACGTAGCTTCTCATTTCAAAGTGTCTAAAGCTCTGTGGAGAGATTTCACATCACTGCTGACGACTGAGCGAATACAAAATGCTTTTTTTCAAGCATCATTTTTCTATTTCCTTTTATCAATCATCTTTTCAAGAGAGGCCCGTCTAAAACATTAGAAAACAACACGTACAATACAAAATACATACAAAATAAAACAGAGTAAATTTTTTAAGAGTCCCATTGAGAGTATAAAGTTGTTCTTTACGAATGTTTACATTTCACTTTCTATGTGACTAACAACCTTGGATGGCCCCTGTTGTCAAACACCCCAGAAGCCATATTGGAATATGTCATTCATGGCAGAAGAGTAAACCTGCTGTGTTCGGCTTGGACAAACAGCCAGTTGTATGGAATAGATAAGGACCTAATCTCCAAGACATTTGATCAATGGTTCATCTGCTGGAGAAATTCTATTAAATGGCTGAGGGGTCATTAAGCAATAGATCTCAATCTGATTAATGGTGTGGCAGAGAGAAAAGAGGAGAGGAGCTGGGGGGTGAAAAGAGGAGAGGATGTGGGGGGAGAGGAGAAGCTGGGGAGAGGGGGAGGACCTGATGAGGATAAGGCTGGAGGAGGAGAGGATGATGGACGAGGAAGGAATGAGGGGCTAGGAGGAGGTGAGAGGAGCCGGTGGGTAAAAAGAGGAGAGGAGGAATGGAGGAGGAGAGGATGAGGGGAGGAGCCGAGGAGGTGAGGATGAGTGAGAGGATGAGTGAGAGGGTGAGGGGAGGAGCATGGCAGAGGAGAAGAGGAGAGGTAAAGAGGGGGAGAGGAGGAGACTGGCAGAGGAGAGGTAAAGAGGGGGAGAGGAGGAGAGGGGGAGAGGAGGAGCATGGCAGAGGAGAAAAGGAGAGGTAAAGAGGGGGAGAGGAGGAGAAGGGGAGAGGAGGAGCATGGCAGAGGAGAAAAGGAGAGGTAAAGAGGGGGAGAGGTTGAGAGGAGGAGAGGTTGAGAGGAGGAGAGGGGGAGAGGAGGAGAGAGAGGAGAGGAGGTAATGATGTGGTGCGGTCTCAGGTGTCTCTCCAGGGGTCCTGCTGGTTGCTGTTTACCCTCAGAGGGAACGAGATGGGCAGGTCACTGACAGTACATAGACGTTCTCATAATGAGGGACTCTGATAATGCGTCACACACAGTATGCAATCATACAAAAGCCATCACAGCCATTACAGACACACCTAATCAGTGCAAAACCCTGGGCCCTCATATTATGCAATCACTGTCTAACAACACGCTTCTATCAACTGGCCAAGCCTGTCCAAGAAAGTATCAGGCGGATACTTATAAAACTACATAAAAAAGTGTTACAGCATAGCTGGTCTAAATGGATTGGTTCAGCAGCGGTTGAACAGTGCGGAAAGGATGAGAGAGAATGTACACATGTAACACACAAGGACATTACACACACGTAACACACAAGGACATTACACACACGTAACACACAAGGACATTACACACACGTAACACACAAGGACATTACATACACACGTGCGTTACTACGGACATTACATACACGTGAGTTACTAAGGACATTACACACACGTAACACACAAGGACATTACACACACGTAACACACAAGGACATTACACACACGTAACACACAAGGACATTACATACACACGTGCGTTACTACGGACATTACACACATGTGAGTTACTAAGGACATTACACACACGTAACACACAAGGACATTACACACACATAACACACAAGGACATTACATACACACGTGAGTTACTACGGACATTACACACACGTGAGTTACTAAGGACATTACACACACGTAACACGCAAGGACATTACACACACGTAACACACAAGGACATTACACACACGTGTGTTACTAAGGAAATTACACACAAGTGCGTTACTAAGGACATTACACACACGTAACACACAAGGACATTACACACACGTGTGTTACTAAGGAAATTACACACACGTGAGTTACTAAGGACATTACACACACGTAACACACAAGGACATTACACACACGTGTGTTACTAAGGAAATTACACACACGTGTGTTACTAAGGACATTACACACACGTGTGTTACTAAGGACATTACACACACGTAACACACAAGGACATTACACACACGTGTGTAACTAAGGACATTACACACACGTAACACACAAGGACATTACACACACGTGAGTTACTAAGGACATTACACACACGTGTGTTACTAAGGACATTACACACACGTGTGTTACTAAGGACATTACACACACGTGTGTTACTAAGGACATTACACACACGTAACACACAAGGACATTACACACACCTGTGTTACTAAGGACATTACACACACGTATGTTACTAAGGACATTACACACACGTGTGTTACTAAGGACATTACACACACGTGTGTTACTAAGGACATTACACACGTGTGTTACTAAGGACATTACACACACGTGTGTTACTAAGGACATTACACACTTGTGCGCTACTAAGGACATTACACACACGTAACACACAAGGACATTACATACACACGTGTGTTACTAAGGACATTACACACACGTGTGTTACTAAGGACATTACACACACGTGCGTTACTAAGGACATTACACACACGCGTGTTACTAAGGACATTACACACACGTAACACACAAGGACATTACACACACGTGTGTAACTAAGGACATTACACACACGCGTGTTACTAAGGACATTACACACACGTAACACACAAGGACATTACATACACACGTGTGTTACTAAGGACATTACCCACACGTGTGTAACTAAGGACATTACCCACACGTGTGTAACTAAGGACATTACACACACGTAACACACAAGGACATTACACACACGTGTGTTTCTAAGGACATTAACAGAGTCATGGTTCCTGTCTGTTTTACTGTCATTACACACACTCAGTCTACAAGAGATTTCAAGAGATTAGTATGACCATATTTTCATAGTTCAACCTTTTCATTCTGTTTTTTACAAGAAATGCCGGGGAAGACAGAGATGCAGTTTTGCTTAAAGATCAGATTCACACCAGTGCTTCAGTTTGTACATCCTAAACAGTGGCTGTGAGCTTCAGGATGTCTGCAGAAGTAATTACAAATGCCACTGTAACGGCCTTCTATCGATGGATAAAACACTTGCCTAGCTGTTTTCATGCCATATCGATGCATACATATTCTATCAGCTCCTGCTCACGCTGTTGTATCAGTTATAGATCAGGCTACGTGGAGAGGTTCCATTCAATCTGCAGTTCTGCTGACATCCTTCAGAACCAGTGGTCTCTAGGCCAGCTGTTTACGGTCACGATTATAAGCATTATAGCTTGTTGATGTCATCTTATCGTCTCTAACGGTTCTTCGCGTTCTCTCACTCTCTCTCACTCGCACTCTCTCTTTTTTCCTTTCTCTGTCGTTCTCTGCCCAGACATTGACGAGTGTTCTGACGGGTTCGTGGTGTGCGACGACAAAGCCGTCTGCGTTAACCTTCCTGGGTGGTACCAGTGTGAGTGTCGCGACGGCTACCACGACAACGGCGTGTTCTCTGCCAACGGGGAGTCGTGCACAGGTGAGTTGACCAGAAGTGAGTTACGGTTGACGAGAATCGTAATACCAAGAGACGAATACTGTACGAATACGGTACGAATACTCTAAAAATACGGTACAAATACGGTACGAATACGGTACGAATGCGGTACGAATACTGAACGAATACTGTACGAATACGGTACGAATACTGTACGAATACTGTACGAATACTGTACGAATACTGTACGAATACTGTACGAATACTGTACGAATACGGTACGAATACTGTACGAATACTGTACGAATATGGTACGAATACTGTACGAATACGGTACGAATACTGTACGAATACTGTACGAATACGGTACGAATGCGGTACGAATACGGTACGAATACTGTACGAATACGGTACGAATACGGTACGAATACTGTACGAATACTGTACGAATACGGTACGAATGCGGTACGAATACGGTACGAATACTGTACGAATACGGTACGAATACGGTACGAATACGGTACGAATACGGTACGAATACGGTACGAATACGGTACGAATACGGTACGAATACTGTAGGCCTACTGTCAACTCAAGAGGTGTTTGCATCCTAATTTGGACAAAGTGAAAGCGACAAATAAACAACGCAGTTTATACTATTTATATGCAATTATATGCTATCTATATGCTTAGTTTTTTTGGTGATTGAGCACGTTGGGAATTTACATTTGTAAAACCTCATATCTATACCGCTGGGAGACAGGAACGGGCAAACAGGTGAAAAACATTAATACAGCTTCTAGAGACTGAGACCAACGAAATTGCATATCATTTCATATCCGATGCCAATTTGTTCAGTTGTTTTTTCAATATTTTTTGGGGGCGCCGGCACTTATGTAACCTACGTTTTTGCAGGACAAATTATACAAACCTATAACATGTTCTGTGTTCAGAGATGATTGTGTTCAAATTTAAGTACAGGTATGTGATCATGAAGAGTGCCGATAATCGTTGAATTACCGAAATGTTAATTCCCCCGGATTCCACCTGAAATCACATGCATAGAGTGGACCTTCACAGTGGTTATTGGGGCGCTATTATCTCAGTGTACTTTAGCAATGATTGTAGTAAGTTCGTTTCAGCTGTCTGGTGAAGCTATTAGTTTGACTGGACATACCATTAACTGGTGCATGTTCTTCCAAATTGCTGCTCTTAACTGCTCTTTCAATATTTCCGGAACATTCTCTAAAGCAGAAAACGGAACAACAGACTTTCATCACATGTATCGAAGTCCTGTTCTGAGCCCGACGACAGACGATTGAATGAAAGACTGATTGTCATATTTCAATGCAGCTTTACTCACACTTCAGGTGTTTCCTTCAGATTAACGACAGGTGTTTCATCGCGAGATTAGTGGCGGCAATAAATGTGTATGTTGTTAACTTGTTTACTTTTCTGCCTGATGTAAAATAACGCCGACGACAGATTGCTGCCGCATTCACTGGAGTGTGAATATACGGCGGCGTCAAATAAGTGTTCTGCCGTGTGGAGCGAAAGAGCCGTAACTGCACATTTGGTGAAAATTATTTTGCAGTTTCTTTTGATACATTACCGACGTTCTTTACCGTGCGGACGGGTATCTCCACAATGTCTTAGCTGTGTTGCATTACGGAGAGAGGTTCGTGGTGGCAGTAACTCAATAAAACGTTGCAGTGAAACTGTGGAAAAAAGGAAGCAAGTGCCATTACTCACCTCGGGTTACTGCCTTTGTGCAGGGTTTCACTGGTCTTTGCGCTGCAGCTCTAATGGTTCTTCTTGATACAATGATTAAGAGAATGTGCCTTTGAAAGGTATTCCTAGCTATTCACTTTCTGTACATTTTCTGGGTAAATGGACTACTCTAATAATTGACTAAATGTATACGTTTTGCCATCAATCAACACACAGTTCCTCGTTATAAATTTGTTGCTAATTGATTGAAGAACTAGAAACTGAACACCTTTGGCAGCAATTGGTGCTTTGTGTCTTATTGAAGGGGTGAAAGAGAGACCAAAGCGATAAAAAAAGCTTGTTTTCTCAGTTCCTTTTTGCTTGGTAGGGTCGATTTCTTCACGTAAATGGTGACGTAGGTGATGTAGGTTCTGATGTGAAATTTCCTCTCGACATAGAACCCTCTTTGGGTCTTTTTTGCGGTGTCAAAATGAACATGTCAAAGTAAAACTAATTGCGCTTGAGGGTACTTTGCAGATATGAAGCGCACCTATAATCAACTTGCTTTGTATGAGCTGTTAAAAACAGATTCTATTCAACTCCATTCAAATTCCATGTTATAGAATATGGCATTACTGGCTGAATTACTGATTACTGATTACTGGCTGAATATATGAATGCAGTTCAATGTGTGATTCATATATTTCTCTAATAAATGGCTCGATAGTCAAACAGGTAGGTATCAGGTTTTTAAATCAAATACTGTTTCATCGTTAGTCAAACTCCATTTGGCAAAAATTATTCAGTACCCTTTTAACCACAACATATATGGCTGAGAATATGAACCAAGTGAACCTTGAATGAATGCACTGATCTCACGCCCCGTCTACAGAGAACCCCCGATTTGGGGGTTATTTGCCAATATAAAAAGACATATAAACTATACTCACTCGCTATTGTATGTCGTCCGGGATAGGAGCGTCTATCAAATGCGTTAAATGTAAATATTTAATTGGTTTTAAATTGAAATAATTAGTATCATTCGAGTACAGTAAGTCTTGTTAATGGGAATTGGGCCTCTGTGATCAGAGAGCTGCAACCCTGAACATGGAGAACAGGGAGAACGAGGAGAACATGGAGAACATGGAGAACGAGGAGAACATGGAGAACGAGGAGAACGAGGAGAACATGGAGAACGAGGAGAACGAGAGGAACGAGGGGAACAAGTGACAAGTTAGGAGTCACCAACGCACTTTAAATCCATTCAGCGTTGCACGTGACACAAGTCTCTCTGGAAACTCTAAGCTCCAACTGAACCTCGTGATGAGGGGTACCCAACACGTTCAGGAAACTAAGCTCCAACTGAACCTCTTAATGAGGGGTACCCAACACGTTCAGGAAACTAAGCTCCAACTGAACCTCTTAATGAGGGGTACCCAACACGTTCAGGAAACTAAGCTCATTAACACTCGATCGCGACATTAGCTGTGTGATGAGTCCCGGCTAAATTCCTAACCATCGTGAACGCCTAACCATCGTGGACGCCTAACCACACCTCCTGATTCCTCATTGGTGCAGCTGATGTGTGGTAAGTGTTCTGGCTCAAATCGGTCCTCACCCAGGTGGGTGCTACATCTGGGATGGATGAGGACAGTTTTTCCTTTCTTATGTATTAACTCAGTCAGAAGAAAGGTGCTCCACAAATCCAATTAGTTTGCATTAGTCCGGCAGATACGTGACCAGGAGTCTCGTCACAAACACTGTTGTCCAGATGAATGCAAAGCAACACGTTGCGTTACACAGACGTGATCACAAGGAACTGCCTGCTACTTCACGTTGCTCCAGTTGAAACAGATAATGATACACAATAAATCCGTCAAACGGCGTGTCACGTTATGTAACAAGGACTTGAAGAGAGACTCCACTACACACTCTACACACACTCTACACACACTCTACACACACTCTACACATACTCTACACACGCTCTACACATGCTCTACACACACTCTACACATGCTCTACACACACTCTACACATGCTCTACACACACTCTACACATGCTCTACACACACTCTACACATGCTCTACACACACTCTACACACACTCTACACATGCTCTACACACACTCTACACATGCTCTACACACACTCTACACACACTACACACGCTCTACACACACTCTACACATGCTCTACACACACTCTACACACACACTACACATGCTCTACACACACTCTACACACACTCTACACACACTACACACGCTCTACACACACTCTACACATGCTCTACACACACTCTACACACACTCGACACACACTCTACACACACTCTACACACACTCTACACACACTCTACACACACTCTACACACACTCTAAACACACTCTACACATGCTCTATACACACTCTACACACACTCTTCACATACTCTACACATGCTCTACACACACTCTACACATGCTCTACACACACTCTACACATGCTCTACACACACTCTACACACACTCTACACATGCTCTACACACACTCTACACACACTACACACGCTCTACACACACTCTACACATGCTCTACACACACTCTACACACACACTCTACACATGCTCTACACATGCTCTACACACACTCTACACATGCTCTACACACACTCTACACACACTCTACACATGCTCTACACACACTCTACACACACTACACACGCTCTACACACACTCTACACATGCTCTACACACACTCTATACACACACTCTACACATGCTCTATACACACTCTACACACACTCTACAAACACTCTACACACTCTCTACACATGCTCTACACACACTCTACACACACTCTACACACACTCTACACACACTCTACACACACTCTACACATGCTCTACACATACTCTACACACACTCTACACACGCTCTACACACGCTGTACACAGGCTCTACACATGCTCTACACACACTCTACACACACTCTACACACACTCTACACACACTCTACACACGCTCTACACACGCTGTACACAGGCTCTACACATGCTCTACACACACTCTACACACACTCTACACACACTATACACACTCTGCACACACTCTACACACACTCTACACACACTCTACACATGCTCTACACATACTCTACACACACTCTACACACGCTCTACACACGCTGTACACAGGCTCTACACACGCTCTACACACACTCTACACACACTCTACACACACTCTACACACACTCTACACACGCTCTACACACGCTGTACACAGGCTCTACACATGCTCTACACACACTCTACACACACTCTACACACGCTCTACACACGCTGTACACAGGCTCTACACATGCTCTACACACACTCTACACACACTCTACACACGCTCTACACACGCTGTACACAGGCTCTACACATGCTCTACACATACTCTACACACACTCTACACACGCTCTACACACGCTGTACACAGGCTCTACACATGCTCTACACACACTCTACACACACTCTACACACACTATACACACACTCTACACACACTATACACACACTATACACACACTCTACACACACTATACACACTCTGCACACACACTACACATGCTCTACACACGCTCTACACACGCTCTACACACAGGCTCTACACATGCTCTACACACACTCTACACACACTCTACACACACTCTACACACACTCTACACACACTCTACACATGCTCTACACATACTCTACACACACTCTACACACGCTCTACACACGCTGTACACAGGCTCTACACATGCTCTACACACACTCTACACACACTCTACACACACTCTACACACACTACACACGCTCTACACACGCTGTACACATGCTCTACACACGCTGTACACAGGCTCTACACATGCTCTACACACACTCTACACACACTCTACACACACTCTACACACACTCTACACACACTCTACACATGCTCTACACATACTCTACACACACTCTACACACGCTCTACACACGCTGTACACAGGCTCTACACATGCTCTACACATACTCTACACACACTCTACACACGCTCTACACACGCTGTACACAGGCTCTACACATGCTCTACACACACTCTACACACACTCTACACACACTCTACACACACTCTACACACGCTCTACACACGCTGTACACAGGCTCTACACATGCTCTACACACACTCTACACACACTCTACACACACTCTACACACGCTGTACACAGGCTCTACACATGCTCTACACACACTCTACACACGCTGTACACAGGCTCTACACATGCTCTACACACACTCTACACACACTCTACACACACTCTACACACGCTGTACACAGGCTCTACACATGCTCTACACACACTCTACACACACACTCTACACATGCTCTACAGATGCTCTACACACACTCTACACACACTCTACACACACTCTACACACACTCTACACACGCTCTACACAGGCTCTACACATGCTCTACACACACTCTACACACACTCTACACACACTATACACACTCTGCACATAGTTGCACAGTACTTATCTACAGCTGGTTGGTTCTTGTTTTAGTTAGCAGTGGTGTTTTTGTTTGTGTCAAGAACCCAGAACGAATATCTGTCACCACCGCGTGTGCTAATAAAATCGAAATCAAGACCGTGTCATGTCAAAATGGAAGTAAACTCAATCTAGCAATACGCCTCCGCGGTAATATAACAGGTCTGTCTGCCAGTCTGCTTCATAGCATCATATTACCTGTCAAGTATGACTGATCCAAACAGACATATAGAGACGACATAGAGAGACGAACAAAGCCCAAAGAGACCCAGAGATCTGAACTTACCGTCAACAAACTACATAACCGCACAGAATTTTTATTTCACCAGAAAATGCATGGTAGTAAGGAATGGGGGAGGAAATGACAGTGTTCTGTAAGATAGGAAGAGAGTGAAATGGAAATGTCTGTTTTGTAAAGGTTACTGAGATGGATAGCGTACAAAATCTGTTAGTCTTCACGTCCTGTGGTACATTTCACCTGTGTTGAGCATATGCTTCCCCCTGGATCCACACAGATATCAACGAATGCAAGACGGGGAGAAACACCTGTGCCAATGACACGACCTGCTTTAACCTGGAAGGAGGATACGACTGCAGATGCCCTCACGGGAGGAACTGCACCGGAGACTGTATCCATGACAACAAAGTGAAACACAACCGACAGATCTGGGTGCTGGACAATGATAGGTGCTCCGTTTGCTCTTGTCAGGTAAATTAGGGCCATTTGACTGGTTGATACATGATTCATGCGGTGAGACGTGTTAAATGAGGTTCATACAGGACCCCGGTCTCATGGAAAATGGTGGTTTCAACATCGACAAAACAAAAAAAAACAAGATTCTGCCCCCTGATTATTAACCTACAGTCTTGTCACGTTTGATCATTTAGCGTTTCATTTTCGATAAGGTCTGGTGCCTGGCAATGCTAGCAGGTGATTACAGAGGATTAATTTGAGTATCGAACGACCAAGCATCACAATATTCATCTGATTATAGAAGATGAGGGCAGAAATTAAGCTTTAATGAAACAAGTCGTTTTAATTGATTGGAGAAATTGAGAACCTGCCCGTCAGACTTAATTGAATAGAAGATTGAGAAGTAAATATGTTATTGTTTTGCGTAACTAACCAATAACAAAGGGCAACAGCCAGGGCAGATTCAGTGTGTGTGGCATAATGACCTCAGGAAACCATTGTGTCTATCATAACAGTACTTTCAGACAGTGTAACATTACCTGGAGAAACCTGCCTGCTGTACTTTCAGACAGTCTAACATTAACTGGAGAAACCTTCGTGCTGTACTTTCAGACAGTGTAACATTACCTGGAGAAACCTTCGTGCTGTACTTTCAGACATTTTAACATTACCTGGAGAAACCTGCACGCTGTACTTTCACAGAGTGTAGCATTACCGGGACAAACCTGTGCGCTGTACTTTCAGGCAGTGTAACATTACTTGGAGAAACCTGCGCGCTGTACTTTCAGACAGTGTAACATTACTTGGAGAAGCCTGCGCGCTGTACTTTCAGACAGTGTAACATTACCTGGAGAAACCTGCGTGCTGTACTTTCAGACAGTGTAACATTACTTGGAGAAACCTGCGTGCTGTACTTTCAGACAGTGTAACATTACCTGGGGAAACCTGCGTGCTGTACTTTCAGACAGTGTAACATTACCTGGAGAAACCTGCGTGCTGTACTTTCAGACAGTGTAACATTACCTGGGGAAACCTGCGCGCTGTACTTTCAGACAGTGTAGCATTACCCATAAGGCTGCTGTGATCCCTGCTGTGAGTTGGCCGTCAGTTGATTGACAGATGGTGTGTCCGCCCCCTGCCTGCAGACTGGTCAGGTGATGTGCCGGAGGATGGTGTGTGACTGTGAGAATCCCACGGCTGACCTGTTCTGCTGTCCAGAATGTGACCCTCGCCTCAGCAGCCAGTGTCTTCACCAGAACGGCCTGTTAACCTACGGGAGTGGAGACACCTGGGTGGACAACTGCCAGCAGTGCCAGTGTCTGGTGAGTACCTGTGATATAGGGCAGACAGAGAGGCACTCTGAGGCAATATTCATGTACTGGAAATACCGGACAATGGAGGAAAGGCCAAGGGAATTGTGTGTGTGTGTGTGTGATGGTTTCTTAGTCCTATCAAATGGACGTTGATTGAGTGTTTTCTGGATAACCAATGTAGAACTGAATAACTATTATTTTGCCCATTCTCTGTTGAGTCTAACCGGACATAAATGTGTGTTAGCATCGACTCTCCAGTGTGTCAATGTTCCCGGCGTTTCTATGTCCCTGCTTTTCAGACAACACCCGGGTAGGCTTCTTTAGGAGGACATTCTGACAGAACGTCACGTGTCTCTGATGTGGTCCCCGTCTCCCGCACCAGCCGAATGTTCATTAGATGGAAATGTTCCGCTTGGCGTTCTCCTGGTCGTCATTCTCCTGGTCACTCAGCTCCCGGAGAGGAGCGACGCTTAGCTGCATTCGTGGGATTCTTGATTTTCGTCGGCCAACAAATCATCTGTAGCTCGCGCTGTTGTTGTTCTTTCTCCCGTTCAAACCCCAGGCCCGCCAGTCGGCCTCACCTGAGCCCCCTGCACCTCCCCCACGCCTCCCTCTCACCACGCCTCCACCTCACCACGCCGCCCCCTACAGGAGTACCGCACTGTTGCTAATTCCTCCCCCAGATCACACAGAATGGTGTGAGCCAGACAGCCAGACAGCCAGTGCACGCCGCTCCCCTGCTCTGATTAGCATATGAATAGAGCAAGTCGGATCCATGGCTAGACGACTGTGCTTTCATCTGGTCATTTCCTGTCTCCCATTGTGACGCTGTCATTAAGGGTGGCTCCTGAAGAGCCCGATATGGTGTACAGCTGGCCATTAAAAGACCGGGAAAGCACTGTTTTGGAGAGGGAGGAGGGAGGAAGAACCAAGCATCCCAAATAGGTTTACGGTCTCTGCCACACACACCCATACATTGCACAATCGCAGCTACACACACACACACACACACACACACACACACACACACACACACACACACACAAACACCATAACCAGCCAATGCATGAAGGAGTTGAGCGGAGGAGAAGGTCATGGGTAGATACACAGGGATCCTATATAGCATGACGGAGATGTGTAATGAACCTTGAATGCCTCCACCATGAGCCCAGACAGATTCCTACAGGGTCCGTTCACCAGGGAAAAAGACCGGCTCAATATGTGAAGCCTGGGGAGCTGTAGCCATCGAATCCGGAGCCTCCAGAGCTTGTGTGTGTGTGTCGGAGTGGGTGGGAATATGGACCATCTATACTGTGTGTGTGAGAGTGGGTGGGAATATGGACCATCTATACTGTGTGTGTGAGAGTGGGTGGGAATATGGACCATCGATACTGTGTGTGTGAGAGTGGGTGGGAATATGGACCATCTATACTGTGTGTGAGAGTGGGTGGGAATATGGACCATCTATACTGTGTGTGAGAGTGGGTGGGAATATGGACCATCTATACTGTGTGTGAGAGTGGGTGGGAATATGGACCATCTATACTGTGTGTGAGAGTGGGTGGGAATATGGACCATCTATACTGTGTGTGAGAGAGTGGGTGGGAATATGGACCATCTATACTGTGTGTGTGAGAGTGGGTGGGAATATGGAACATCTATACTGTGTGTGAGAGTGGGTGGGAATATGGACCATCTATACTGTGTGTGTCGGAGAGAGTGGGTGGGAATATGGACCATCTATACTGTGTGTGTCGGAGAGAGTGGGTGGGAATATGGACCATCTATACTGTGTGTGTGAGAGTGGGTGGGAATATGGACCATCTATACTGTGTGTGAGAGTGGGTGGGAATATGGACCATCTATACTGTGTGTGTCGGAGAGAGTGGGTGGGAATATGGACCATCTATACTGTGTGTGTCGGAGAGAGTGGGTGGGAATATGGACCATCTATACTGTGTGTGTCGGAGAGAGTGGGTGGGAATATGGACCATCTATACTGTGTGTGTCGGAGAGAGTGGGTGGGAATATGGACCATCTATACTGTGTGTGAGATAGTGGGTGGGAATATGGACCATCTATACTGTGTGTGTAAGAGTGGGTGGGAATATGGACCATCTATACTGTGTGTGTGAGAGTGGGTGGGAATATGGACCATCTATACTGTGTGTGAGAGAGTGGGTGGGAATATGGACCATCTATACTGTGTGTGTGAGAGTGGGTGGGAATATGTACCATCTATACTGTGTGTGAGAGAGTGGGTGGGAATATGGACCATCTATACTGTGTGTGAGAGAGTGGGTGGGAATATGGACCATCTATACTGTGTGTGAGAGTGGGTGGGAATATGGACCATCTATACTGTGTGTGAGAGTGGGTGGGAATATGGACCATATATACTGTGTGTGTAAGAGTGGGTGGGAATATGGACCATCTATACTCTGTGTGTAAGAGTGGGTGGGAATATGGACCATCTATACTGTGTGTGTGAGAGTGGGTGGGAATATGGACCATCTATACTGTGTGTGTCGGAGAGACTGGGTGGGAATATGGACCATTTATACTGTGTGTGTCGGAGAGAGTGGGTGGGAATATGGACCATCTATACTGTGTGTGTGAGAGTGGGTGGGAATATGGACCATCATTACTGTGTGTGTGTGAGAGTGGGTGGGAATATGGACCATCTATACTGTGTGTGAGAGTGTGTGGGAATATGGACCATCTATACTGTGTGTGAGAGTGGGTGGGAATATGTACCATCTATACTGTGTGTGAGAGAGTGGGTGGGAATATGGACCATCTATACTGTGTGTGAGAGAGTGGGTGGTAATATGGACCATCTATACTGTGTGTGAGAGTGGGTGGGAATATGGACCATCTATACTGTGTGTGTGAGAGTGGGTGGGAATATGGACCATCTATACTGTGTGTGAGAGTGGGTGGGAATATGGACCATCTATACTGTGTGTGTGAGAGTGGGTGGGAATATGGACCATCTATACTGTGTGTGTGTGAGAGTGGGTGGGAATATGGACCATCTATACTGTGTGTGTGAGAGTGGGTGGGAATATGGACCATCTATACTGTGTGTGTGAGAGTGGGTGGGAATATGGACCATCTATACTGTGTGTGAGAGAGTGGGTGGGAATATGGACCATCTATACTGTGTGTGAGAGTGGGTGGGAATATGGACCATCTATACTGTGTGTGAGAGTGGGTGGGAATATGGACCATCTATACTGTGTGTGTGAGAGTGGGTGGGAATATGGACCATCTATACTGTGTGTGTGAGAGTGGGTGGGAATATGGACCATCTATACTGTGTGTGAAATAGTGGGTGGCAATATGGACCATCTATACTGTGTGTGTGAGAGTGGGTGGGAATATGGACCATCTATACTGTGTGTGTAAGAGTGGGTGGGAATATGGACCATCTATACTGTGTGTGAAATAGTGGGTGGGAATATGGACCATCTATACTGTGTGTGTGAGAGTGGGTGGGAATATGGACCATCATTACTGTGTGTGTGTGAGAGTGGGTGGGAATATGGACCATCTATACTGTGTGTGTGAGAGTGGGTGGGAATATGGACCATCTATACTGTGTGTGAGAGTGGGTGGGAATATGGACCATCTATACTGTGTGTGAGAGAGTGGGTGGGAATATGGACCATCTATACTGTGTGTGTGTGAGAGTGGGTGGGAATATGGACCATCTATACTGTGTGTGAGAGAGTGGGTGGGAATATGGACCATCTATACTGTGTGTGTGAGAGTGGGTGGGAATATGGACCATCTATACTGTGTGTGAGAGTGGTTGGGCATATGGACCATCTATACTGTGTGTGTGAGAGTGGGTGGGAATATGGACCATCTATACTGTGTGTGTGTGTGTGTGTGTGTGTGTGTGTGTGTGTGTGTGTGTGTGTGTGTGTGTGTGTGTGTGTGTGTGTGTGTGTGTGTGTGTGTGTGTGTGTGTGTGTGTGTGTGTGTGTGTGTGTGTGAGAGAGAGTGGGTGGGAATATGGACCCCACTTCACTTCACTGCTTTACCTTCTAAAACTGATGTGAGAAAGTCAAACCGCACAACTCCTCGGAATCATGGATGTTAACCATCTCTTACATGTGTCTGTGTGCTCATTTCAGTGTCCGATAATTGATGTCTGAAGCTTTGTGTGTCTCTCTGAGACAACTACAATAGCTATACGGCATTTAGGATCTGCTTGTACGGCATGGTTTTGTCACGGTAAATGCTTTCGGTATATGAAACAAACGTCTGGCAAAGATGTCACAAGGCGAATGTCATTATAATTAACCAGTGATTGGTCATTTATCTGTAATCCAGTCAGGTGTGTCTTTGTAAATATCTTTGAGTTAGTTTCCTAATTCCCACCTGATTGACTGAGCTTTTCATGGGAAACTGATGTACATTAAATGTGAAGTGATTATTCATTAAACATAAAGCAATGATTTACAGATGAAATAATAACCTGCTCGGGGACGTAAACATAGAAAGAGGGACATCCTTTGTTCACATGAGTCCCTTCCCCGTCGATGTACATGACACCGTGAAATAATGTTCAAAATGATTAATCGCACCAGCAGACGCTTGGGATGGTGTGTGTTTATTTAATATAAACCCAAAGCTTCAGCTAGAACCAGTGCCCTCGGCTATTGGGAAAGAGCTTTGCTTCTGGGGAACCACACATTAAATGTTTACCTACTAAAAAAGGCAGAGAGCATTTATTACATTTGCATGATGTGGGCCTGTATATTTTCCCTTTTAAATCTGTATGATTGTCACAAACCCAGGTGTAATGCAGAGGAAAGCCAGACCAAGAGTATCTATCTCAGTTTAAACACTGGTTAATTTAAATTAAAACACACCGTAAATGACGAAAACACTACACACTATAAGACTGAAATGAAATCACAACTTATAATAAACAGAAAAACAGTACTTTTAAACTAACACCAACCATAGATAATAACGTGGCATAGGAACAATAACCAACACCGTGCACCAAGACTCAGTGACTTAAATAACAAACATAATCACCAAATCACCCAGCTGTGCCCACTCTAATCACCCACATTGGATTCAGGTGCTCAAAGTTATATAAGTGAATAAGTGTCCCAATACCCTCCTCGCCCATTAGATGTATTAGCTGGATAATGAATTGTTGGCTAAAACATCTCTAATTGTCGACTTGCAATTTAGACATAATGAACATTTATTCCACTGCTAGCCAGTGATGACTCGTACTGCTAGCCAGTGATGACTACTGTGCAATTTAACAACTACACTACCATTTAAAAGATGGGGTCACATAGAAATGTCCTTGTTTTGCATGAAACATTGAGTATGAAATATAGTATTTGTCAATGTTGGAAATAATAAGTGTGTCCTTAGTCCGAATGTTGCTTATGTCAAAGAATCCTCAATTTGCAGCATTTACAGCCATGCTGATCAATTTAAGTTATCTGAATGTCACAAACTCAAGGTGATGTAGTGCAGGATGGAGCCAAGGCAGAGTGAAGATAAGCAGAGTGAAGATAACCATCCATGGTGTTTTATTTATCACAAACTAAACAAACACAAAACAACTAACGGAACGTCTAAAGAATGAAGTGTGCGTATATAATGTCACTACCAAATACATAAAACCTCTGAAACATCTACTAACATTAAATAACACACCTTTACGTGCCGGTGACTTTGAAACAATAACCGACAAGGTGGAACCCAAACAGCAGTGTTAAATAGCCCTAGTGATTGCTAACCAGCCCCAGCCGTGCTAAAAACAAAATAATCACCAGGCACAGGAAGTGCACCCTGCTTAGACTTCCTGTGCAGAACCAAAACTCGCCACACTTGTGACATAACCCCACCCTAAATGTATGGCTCCCAGACAGGTCAGACAAGGTCCACTGAAAAGGAAAGGAGGGCATTACACCCCCAAGGGGGTGGTTCTTCAATGTTCTCTGCCACGGAGGCGGTTTTATTGTTCCCACAATCTGATCGACAGAGGTGAGGTCACTTTAGGAGAAACCGGTAGAGGAGTGACCGGCAGAAGAGATACCGGGAGAGGAGAGACAAAGGGGGAGAAAGGGGCCACTCGTCCAGGCACGCAGGGAGAGGAGGCCACGCCACCTGGCACGCAGGGGGAATACTCTTGCAGAAGCTCTGGCGGAGGGAGAGGGGATAATCATCCAGGTCCTCAGATACAGCAGAGTAGGGTCCTCGCTGAGCTGTTGTCGTGGCTGCAGCTCCCGGGGTTCTTGTAGCCCTGTCTGCAGCCCCAGAGAAGTCCTCTAGGACTGTGTTACTTCCTGGTTCTGCCTAAATTTGATGACTCCAGTCTGTATATCCTCTAGGACTGTGTTACTTCCTGGTTCTGCCTCTGTTTGATGATGCCAGTCGGTATATGCTCTAGTACTGTGTCACTTCCTGGTTCTGCCTCTGTTTGATGACTCCAGTCTGTATATCCTCTAGGACTGTGTTACTTTCTAGTTCTGCCTCTGTTTGATGATGCCAGTCTGTATATCCTCTAGGACTGTGTCACTTCCTGGTTCTGCCTCTGTGTGATGACTTCAGTCTGTACATCCTCTAGTACTGTGTCACTTCCTGGTAATGCCTCTGTGTGATGACTTCAGTCTGTACATCCTCTAGTACTGTGTCACTTCCTGGTTCTGCCTCTGTGTGATGACTTCAGTCTGTACATCCTCTAGCACTGTGTCACTTCCTGGTTCTGCCTCTGTGTGATGACTTCAGTCTGTACATCCTCTAGTACTGTGTCACTTCCTGGTTCTGCCTCTGTGTGATGACTTCAGTCTGTACATCCTCTAGTACTGTGTCACTTCCTGGTTCTGCCTCTGTGTGATGACTTCAGTCTGTACATCCTCTAGTACTGTGTCACTTCCTGGTTCTGCCTCTGTGTGATGACTTCAGTCTGTACATCTTCTAGTACTGTGTCACTTCCTGGTTCTGCCTCTGTGTGATGACTTCAGTCTGTCTGTCTCCCCTCCTCTAGCAAGGGCAGGTGGACTGCTGGCCTCTCGCATGCCCCGTGTTGGACTGTGAGTTCACGATGGTCCCTGAGGGCGAGTGCTGTGCCCACTGCGTCACCGACCCCTGCCAGGCTGACACCATCCGCAATGACATCACCAAGACGTGCACGGACGAGCACGGCATCCCACGATTCAGCGGCTCCTCCTGGATCAAACACGGCACAGAATGCACCCACTGTCAGTGCAAGGTAACAGCTGTGGATATTATATATACGGACAGTCAGTGCAAAGTAACAGCCGTGGATATTATATATATAGACAGTCAGTACAAGGTAACAGCTGTGGATATTATATATACAGACAGTGAGAATGATAAAATGACCTCATTCAGCTGAAGAAGAACTGTGTCCTGGTGTAAAGTCGCTCTCTCCTCTCTCGTTTCAGACATTGTGTAAAGTTGCTCTTTCCTCTCTTGTTTAAAAACTTGTGTAAAGTCGCTCTCTCCTCTTGTTTAAAAAAAAAAGTGTAAAGTCGCTCTCTCCTCTCTCGTTTCAGAACTAGTGTAAAGTTGCTCTTTTCTCTCTCGTTTCAGAACTAGTTTAAAGTCGCTCTCTCCTCTCTTGTTTCAGACCTAGTGTAAAGTAATTCTCTCCTCTCTCATTTCAGAACGCACATATCTGTTGTTCACTGGATCCCCTGTGCCTTTAGTTCCTGAAGCTCTGATGACATCACCTGTACAGTCGTATCCATGTAAAAAAAATACACCCTTCTGCCCGACTTCTTTATACCAAAATTCAAACATGTATTATACAGCACAGATGATGGACTACAATACCCAGAAGCCCCCGTTTCTTTGTTCAGTCTCATCAGTCAGGGTGCATCGGAGCCCCAAATCATCAGCAACATGACAATGTAAAAATACTATTATGGCATGACTGTGTTCGGTGTGGAAACGTTTTTGCTGATTTCTAAACTCTTTTTAATCTCCTTATGATATCCCAGCGAGTGGTCACTTAAGTGTACGTTTCATTTGTCACATTATGAGAGTTGTCTATATTTTGTGGTCCTCTGTGACATTATTTTCCATTTCTCTTTTTTTCAAATTTATTTCAAGGCTTGTTATCGTGCGATGGTGAAATAAAGTATTTCCATTTACATTGAAGATTGTTTTCGCCTTTTTACTTTTATCTGAAATGTTCATACACATTTGGTTCGAGACATTGCCCTGTGACCGCACACTGCAAAAGCGGTCCGCACACTGTGGTCGTATGAGGATCTCATTATCTACAAAAAATGCATTCACACATTCAGCCCAATGTTGATCTCCTTAACAGGGATTGGCTTTGAGACCAATCAGTTCAGTTTGAAAGAAATCTATGACTGGGCAAAAGACCAGAACCAATGTAAGAACCAAGATATGCTGTTCCCGTGGGACAGACCAATATAAAGCCTGGATAAAATATAAGTGGGCTGTATCACTGGTTGGGCGTGGGCTATCTCTATCACTGTATTACCCTACAGAGACCTACATCCTGTTATAATGATTCCCCACAGAGACCTACTTCCTGTTATAATGATTCCCCACAGAGACCTACATCCTGTTATAATGATTCCCCACAGAGACCTACATCCTGTTATAATGATTCCCCACAGAGACCTACTTCCTGTTATAATGATTCCCCACAGAGACCTACTTCCTGTTATAATGATTCTCCACAGAGACCTACATCCTGTTATAATGATTCCCCACAGAGACCTACTTCCTGTTATAATGATTCCCCACAGAGACCTACATCCTGTTATAATGATTCCCCACAGAGACCTACATCCTGTTATAATGATTCCCCACAGAGACCTACTTCCTGTTATAATGATTCCCCACAGAGACCTACTTCCTGTTATAATGATTCCCCACAGAGACCTACATCCTTTTATAATGATTCCCCACAGAGACCTACATCCTGTTATAATGATTCCCCACAGAGACCTACTTCCTGTTATAATGATTCCCCACAGAGACCTACATCCTGTTATAATGATTCCCCACAGAGACCTACTTCCTGTTATAATGATTCCCCACAGAGACCTACATCCTTTTATAATGATTCCCCACAGAGACCTACATCCTGTTATAATGATTCCCCACAGAGACCTACATCCTGTTATAATGATTCCCCTCAGAGACCTACTTTCTGTTATAATGATTCCCCTTCTGAGACCTACTTTCTGTTATATGGATTCCCTGGCCTGAAGAGACCTACTTCCTGTTATAATGATTCCCCACAGAGACCTACATCCTTTTATAATGATTCCCCACAGAGACCTACATCCTGTTATAATGATTCCCCACAGAGACCTACATCCTGTTATAATGATTCCCCTCAGAGACCTACTTTCTGTTATAATGATTCCCCTTCTGAGACCTACTTTCTGTTATATGGATTCCCTGGCCTGAAGAGACCTACTTCCTGTTATAAAAATCCCCCTTAAGATAGCTACTTGCTGTTATAAGAATACCCCTATCGCCCGTCGAACAGAACGGGGAACCATCAATGCACAGTGATCATTTTTCAATATTTAAAACGTGCGAGGCACCTGGTCTAGATAAAATAACTCCCAGAAAGTGTGTCAGTGCAGAGAGAGAATTATTACACTGCAGTAAGCAAGAATGGGATCGAGTACTATTTGGATTCAGCTGGTACTGAATATGATTACACTGCAGTAAGCAAGAATGGGATCGAGTACTATTTGGATTCAGCTGGTACTGAATATGATTACACTGCAGTAAGCGAGACTGAGATCGAGTACTATTTGGATTCAGCTGGTACTCAATATGATTACACTGCAGTAAGCAAGACTGGGATTGAGTACTATTTGGATTCAGCTGGTACTGAATATGATTACACTGCAGTAAGCGAGACTGAGATCGAGTACTATTTGGATTCAGCTGGTACTCAATATGATTACACTGCAGTAAGCAAGACTGGGATCGAGTACTATTTGGATTCAGCTGGTACTGAATATGATTACACTGCAGTAAGCGAGACTGGGATCGAGTACTATTTGGATTCAGCTGGTACTCAATATGATTACACTGCAGTAAGCGAGACTGAGATCGAGTACTATTTGGATTCAGCTGGTACTTAATATGATTACACTGCAGTAAGCGAGACTGAGTTCGAGTACTATTTGGATTCAGCTGGTACTTAATATGATTACTCTGCAGTAAGCAAGACTGGGATCGAGTACTATTTGGATTCAGCTGGTACTTAAGGACCAAGCACTCCCAGTTTATAGTTTATTATGTTGAATGTTGTTCCTGTCACATGTTCCTGTTAGGTTTGTGTGAACTATAACCCAGGTAAAGTCACATGTTCCTGTTGGTTTGTGTGAACTATATCCCAGGTAAAGTCACATGTTCCTGTTAGGTTTGTGTGAACTATAACCCAGGTAAAGTCACATGATCCTGTTGGTTTGTGTGAACTATATCCCAGGTAAAGTCACATGTTCCTGTTGGTTTGTGTGAACTATATCCCAGGTAAAGTCACATGTTCCTGTTGGTTTGTGTGAACTATAACCCAGGTAAAGTCACATGTTCCTGTTAGGTTTGTGTGAACTATAACCCAGGTAAAGTCACATGATCCTGTTGGTTTGTGTGAACTATAACCCAGGTAAAGTCACATGTTCCTGTTGGTTTGTGTGAACTATAACCCAGGTAAAGTCACATGTTCCTGTTAGGTTTGTGTGAACTATAACCCAGGTAAAGTCACATGTTTGTGTGAACTATAACCCAGGTAAAGTCACATGTTCCTGTTTGGTTTGTGTGAACTATAACCCAGGTAAAGTCACATGATCCTGTTGGTTTGTGTGAACTATAACCCAGGTAAAGTCACATGTTTGTGTGAACTATAACCCAGGTAAAGTCACATGTTCCTGTTTGGTTTGTGTGAACTATAACCCAGGTAAAGTCACATGTTCCTATTTGGTTTGTGTGAACTATAACCCAGGTAAAGTCACATGTTCCTGTTGGTTTGTGTGAACTATAACCCAGGTAAAGTCACATGTTTGTGTGAACTATAACCCAGGTAAAGTCACATGTTCCTGTTGGTTTGTGTGAACTATATCCCAGGTAAAGTCACATGTTCCTGTTGGTTTGTGTGAACTATAACCCAGGTAAAGTCACATGTTCCTGTTTGGTTTGTGTGAACTATATCCCAGGTAAAGTCACATGTTCCTGTTGGTTTGTGTGAACTATATCCCAGGTAAAGTCACATGTTCATGTTTGGTTTGTGTGAACTATAACCCAGGTAAAGTCACATGTTTGTGTGAACTATAACCCAGGTAAAGTCACATGATCCTGTTGGTTTGTGTGAACTATAACCCAGGTAAAGTCACATGTTCATGTTTGGTTTGTGTGAACTATAACCCAGGTAAAGTCACATGTTTGTGTGAACTATATCCCAGGTAAAGTCACATGTTCCTGTTTGGTTTGTGTGAACTATAACCCAGGTAAAGTCACATGTTTGTGTGAACTATAACCCAGGTAAAGTCACATGTTCCTGTTGGTTTGTGTGAACTATAACCCAGGTAAAGTCACATGTTCCTGTTTGGTTTATGTGAACTATAACCCAGGTAAAGTCACATGTTCCTGTTGGTTTGTGTGAACTATAACCCAGGTAAAGTCACATGTTTGTGTGAACTATAACCCAGGTAAAGTCACATGATCCTGTTGGTTTGTGTGAACTATAACCCAGGTAAAGTCACATGTTTGTGTGAACTATAACCCAGGTAAAGTCACATGATCCTGTTGGTTTGTGTGAACTATAACCCAGGTAAAGTCACATGTTCCTGTTGGTTTGTGTGAACTATATCCCAGGTAAAGTCACATGTTCCTGTTGGTTTGTGTGAACTATATCCCAGGTAAAGTCACATGTTTGTGTGAACTATATCCCAGGTAAAGTCACATGTTCCTGTTTGGTTTGTGTGAACTATAACCCAGGTAAAGTCACATGTTCCTGTTGGTTTGTGTGAACTATATCCCAGGTAAAGTCACATGTTCCTGTTGGTTTGTGTGAACTATAACCCAGGTAAAGTCACATGATCCTGTTGGTTTGTGTGAACTATAACCCAGGTAAAGTCACATGTTCCTGTTGGTTTGTGTGAACTATATCCCAGGTAAAGTCACATGTTCATGTTTGGTTTGTGTGAACTATAACCCAGGTAAAGTCACATGTTTGTGTGAACTATAACCCAGGTAAAGTCACATGATCCTGTTGGTTTGTTTGAACTATAACCCAGGTAAAGTCACATGTTCATGTTTGGTTTATGTGAACTATAACCCAGGTAAAGTCACATGTTTGTGTGAACTATATCCCAGGTAAAGTCACATGTTCCTGTTTGGTTTGTGTGAACTATATCCCAGGTAAAGTCACATATTCCTGTTGGTTTGTGTGAACTATATCCCAGGTAAAGTCACATGTTCCTGTTGGTTTGTGTGAACTATAACCCAGGTAAAGTCACATGTTCCTGTTTGGTTTATGTGAACTATAACCCAGGTAAAGTCACATGTTCCTGTTGGTTTGTGTGAACTATAACCCAGGTAAAGTCACATGTTTGTGTGAACTATAACCCAGGTAAAGTCACATGATCCTGTTGGTTTGTGTGAACTATAACCCAGGTAAAGTCACATGTTTGTGTGAACTATAACCCAGGTAAAGTCACATGATCCTGTTGGTTTGTGTGAACTATAACCCAGGTAAAGTCACATGTTCCTGTTGGTTTGTGTGAACTATATCCCAGGTAAAGTCACATGTTCCTGTTGGTTTGTGTGAACTATATCCCAGGTAAAGTCACATGTTCCTGTTGGTTTGTGTGAACTATATCCCAGGTAAAGTCACATGTTCCTGTTGGTTTGTGTGAACTATAACCCAGGTAAAGTCACATGATCCTGTTGGTTTGTGTGAACTATAACCCAGGTAAAGTCACATGTTTGTGTGAACTATAACCCAGGTAAAGTCACATGATCCTGTTGGTTTGTGTGAACTATAACCCAGGTAAAGTCACATGTTCCTGTTGGTTTGTGTGAACTATATCCCAGGTAAAGTCACATGTTCCTGTTGGTTTGTGTGAACTATATCCCAGGTAAAGTCACATGTTCCTGTTGGTTTGTGTGAACTATAACCCAGGTAAAGTCACATGTTCCTGTTGGTTTGTGTGAACTATATCCCAGGTAAAGTCACATGTTTGTGTGAACTATATCCCAGGTAAAGTCACATGTTCCTGTTTGGTTTGTGTGAACTATATCCCAGGTAAAGTCACATATTCCTGTTGGTTTGTGTGAACTATAACCCAGGTAAAGTCACATGTTTGTGTGAACTATAACCCAGGTAAAGTCACATGTTTGTGTGAACTATAACCCAGGTAAAGTCACATGTTTGTGTGAACTATAACCCAGGTAAAGTCACATGTTCCTGTTGGTTTGTGTGAACTATAACCCAGGTAAAGTCACATGTTTGTGTGAACTATAACCCAGGTAAAGTCACATATTCCTGTTGGTTTGTGTGAACTATATCCCAGGTAAAGTCACATGATCCTGTTGGTTTGTGTGAACTATAACCCAGGTAAAGTCACATGTTTGTGTGAACTATAACCCAGGTAAAGTCACATGATCCTGTTGGTTTGTGTGAACTATAACCCAGGTAAAGTCACATGTTCCTGTTGGTTTGTGTGAACTATAACCCAGGTAAAGTCACATGTTCCTGTTGGTTTGTGTGAACTATAACCCAGGTAAAGTCACATGTTCCTGTTGGTTTGTGTGAACTATATCCCAGGTAAAGTCACATGTTCCTGTTGGTTTGTGTGAACTATATCCCAGGTAAAGTCACATGTTCCTGTTGGTTTGTGTGAACTATAACCCAGGTAAAGTCACATGTTTGTGTGAACTATAACCCAGGTAAAGTCACATGTTTGTGTGAACTATAACCCAGGTAAAGTCACATGTTTGTGTGAACTATAACCCAGGTAAAGTCACATGTTCCTGTTGGTTTGTGTGAACTATAACCCAGGTAAAGTCACATGTTTGTGTGAACTATAACCCAGGTAAAGTCACATATTCCTGTTGGTTTGTGTGAACTATATCCCAGGTAAAGTCACATGATCCTGTTGGTTTGTGTGAACTATAACCCAGGTAAAGTCACATGTTTGTGTGAACTATAACCCAGGTAAAGTCACATGATCCTGTTGGTTTGTGTGAACTATAACCCAGGTAAAGTCACATGTTCCTGTTGGTTTGTGTGAACTATAACCCAGGTAAAGTCACATGTTCCTGTTGGTTTGTGTGAACTATAACCCAGGTAAAGTCACATGTTCCTGTTGGTTTGTGTGAACTATATCCCAGGTAAAGTCACATGTTCCTGTTGGTTTGTGTGAACTATATCCCAGGTAAAGTCACATGTTCCTGTTGGTTTGTGTGAACTATAACCCAGGTAAAGTCACATGTTTGTGTGAACTATAACCCAGGTAAAGTCACTTGATCCTGTTGGTTTAATAATTCCAAGAGCTTTCTTTCGATGGTATTATGTGTACGATTCCATGCACAGCATTTTAAACTCCTAATATAATTACCGTCTCAACTTACAGGCTGGTTAAGAGGAATACGGTTGTGCCTAGAGAATACTATATTTCCCCGTTGTCTCTGTTTTACCAGTTCATTTCCTATGAGGCTCCACCATTAAAAAACCATAGAACATAACTGAACCATGGAGCACATTGATAATTCACCATTTCCTGTAATTCTTCCCCGTCTGGGCAGAAAATGTTCCCTGTCTCTCGCTTTCTCTGAACTTTTTATACACGCCGACAAATCATCATTCACTGCTGTGCCGAATCATATCCAGAGTGTGTGTGTGTTTGTATGTGTGTGCGCGCGCGAGCGTGTGTGTGAACGAGTGTGCACGTTTCTGTCTGCTTCTGCATTTGCCTGCTTGCGTTGTCCAGGAAGCCGGTGACAGTGGCAAGGACACCATCTGGCAGGCTTTGGTCCAGTGATTTCTAGCCGGCTGTGGCTCCATGCCAGGGGCACGCGGGGTGATGGCTCCTTGCCAGGGCCACGGGCGTGGTGTTTCAATGGGCAAGAATGGCTGTCCAGCTGGTTTCTAAATGTCCAATTTTCGATGGCGGGGCTGACGCCGCCGTTGCAGATGTCTCCAGCCGCAGGGGGTCTCCAGCCGCAGGGCGTCTCCAGCAGCAGGGGGTCTCCAGCCGCGGGGCGTCTCCAGCCGCGGGGCGTCTCCAGCCGCGGGGCGTCTCCAGCCGCGGGGCGTCTCCAGCCGCGGGGCGTCTCCAGCCGCGGGGCGTCTCCAGCCGCAGGGCGTCTCCAGCCGCAGGGCGTCCACTACCTATGCCGGGTTCATTATTAATGGGAACTTGTGATATTCGGTAGGATCAGAGCAATCCTCTAACATGGAGATCTATGAATATTGTTATTTGAAACCTCACGAGGCATTACAAGTAGTGTATAACAAGACATTCATCAGAAAGGTCACGTTTGTTTATTTTTTTAACCAGGGTGACACATTGAGACTGAGGTCTCATTTGCCAGTGTGTCCTGAGAACATCAACTCAAATACAACCACAGGTAAAGACACAATTAACAGACACACTGACAGTTATTGTCAGTCAGTTAAAACAAACACAATTCTCACTATAAAAATCGAACATCATTTTCTTAAACTGACCTAATGACACTAAGGCACTTAAATGAAGCTCTGACTGGATACTGTTCCACAGATGAGGTGCTTTGAAAGAGAAGGCAGAACTGCCCAATTCAGTAGTTACAAATGGTGTCTGTAATACTGTCCAACTCTGCGATCTAGTATTGAAACCAGACGATCTATGTGTTAACAAAGATGATAAATATACTGGAAGCCTGTGGAGTAGAGCTTTGTGAAAAAAAATAGAATAATGGAGTATAAGATGCAGTGATGTGTATTGTGACTATTCAAAGTAATGTATTACAGGACATTCATCTACAGGGTAATGTATTACAGGACATTCATCTACAGGGTAATGTATTACAGGACATTCATCTATATGGTAATGTATTACAGGGTATTCATCTATATGGTAATGTATTACAGGACACTCATCTGAAGGGTAATGTATTACAGGACATTCATCTATAGGGTAATGTATTACATGACATTCATCTGATGTGTAACGTATAGCAGGTCCTTTAACAGATGTTATTGAACATGTTGATAGGTCCAGGAGGTCCAGAAGGTACAGTGTAGTGTGTGACATTTCTCCGTAGGGGTCCTGGTTAATATTCTCTGTGTGTCAGAGGAACCAGCAGAGGTTCAACCTTGGCTCTTTAATTATTCATTGGCAAATTTGTTAATATGTAAATCCAGGAGAGTGCTGACTCTGCTATGTGTAGCAAATCCAGCAATTATCACTAAAATCCCTGGCCCCGGACTCCATTTAACTTCACATGATGTATAGCAGGCAGTGGAAATATGTGCTTATTTGGCCCAAGTGTTGATTGGTTGAATAAACGTAAGCTAAAATGCCTTCTGTTAGTGTGCTGGGTCTAATGAGAGGCAACTACCAACGTTGCCTAGAGCTTTTTGTACAAGAATGTTGTAGGTCATTAGTAGGTAGGTCATCTCTCATCGAAACTGGTCCAGGGACTAGTGTGGGCCTCCTGTCCAGTGCCCAGGCATCTGAAACGTGCCCCACAGGATCCCACACAGGTGACAGAATGTCAGTGTCTTCAGGCCGGTCAGTCTCAGAGGAAGACATGACACCTCTACTGGCTCCACTCAGGAATTCACAGGAGACTCAGTTCACTCATCCTTCACCCAACCTTCACTGCAGCCTTCACTCTATCCTTCACTCATCCTTTACCCATTCTTCACTCAATCCTTCACTCAGGCCTTCACTCAAACCTTCACTCAACCCTTCACCCAATCTTCACTGCAGCCTTCACCCAATCTTCACTCAAGCCTTCATCCAATCTTCACTCAATCCTTCACCCAATCTTCACTCATCGTTCACTCAACCATCACCCAACCTTCACTGCAGCCTTCACTCTCCTTCACTCATCCTTTACCCAATCTTCACTCAACCCTTCACCCAGTCTTCACTGCAGCCTTCACTCATCCTTTACCCAATCTTTACTCAAACCTTTACTCAAACCTTCACTCAATCCTTCACCCAATCTTCACTCAAACCTTCACTCTAACCTTCACACAATCTTCACTCCAGCCTTCACTCAAACCTTCACCCAATCTTCACTCCAGCCTTCACTCAAACCTTCACCCAGTCTTCACTCCAGCCTTCACTCAAACCTTCACCCAGTCTTCACTCCAGCCTTCACTCAAACCTTCACCCAGTCTTCACTCCAGCCTTCACTCAAACCTTCACCCAGTCTTCACTCCAGCCTTCACTCAAACCTTCACCCAGTCTTCACCCAGCCTTCACTCAACCCTTCACACATTTTCCAACAGGGTGTACTAACTTATTCATATGACTGTCTGAATGACTGAACAAGTGAAATACTGACAGGTCCTGAGGAGAACGACGAACCCGATGCTGGACACAATTCTGCGGTGGTGGCCGCGCGTAGACCCTGCCATTTCAGGGGTTCTCTCTTGCTACGGGTCGACCCAGTGCTCCGTGCATCTACATATCTCCCTGATATCTCTCGTACTAAGTGTAACTGGGCCAGCACCTGCGTGGAGTTGACCCGATGAGTTGCTTGGCAACAGTGTTGCTATATCCGCTGCGAATGTGACTTTTAAACTGCAGTCGGCGATGTTTATGACGAAGAGTCAAGAGAGCAGGACACCAACATGTAGCCAAAATAATACTTTTTATTATATCGCATTATTCGACAGACACTTATTAAGCCAACGTTTAAAAGAGATATAATTTGTTTAAAAACACACACGTCCACACGCACACCCAGCCATCTGTTATGCTAGACAAGAACATGGAAACGAACAGGGCAGCATTCAGTATCAACTGGAGCACGATACATTACAGACGTATTGGTAAATGAAGTGAGATAAACACACGGCGTATGTTTCTCAGTTTGATATCTCTCGCCCGGAATTAGGTTGAGCCATAATAAGGTCTCTGATCTGTACAGGGCAGGATTACTAGAACAACCGTACACAACGTGTTCACGACATTGACCTCTTCACAGAATCGGCCTATGGCGCTGTTTATGTTTGATGCACACACACACACACACACACACACACACACACAGACACCCACATATCACACACACAGTCAGTGTTAATAAAATCCTTCAACATCTAAGCATTAGCTTCCAGTTGTTGCACAGTAATGTACCACACTTGATATAATAACTTTCCTAATTCCCCTTAACCATCTGAACTTGACACTCAATTTCGCTTGTCAGCTGGAATTAAAGAGGCGACATTCTCCAAGTGTCTTTCTTTCACCAAGCGTGGAGCCCACTACTGGCGGAACCAGGGTTCTACCTGTCCTATGTGGAACCAGGGACGTACCTGTCCTACATGGAACCAGGGTCGTACCTGTTCTACATAGTCTCCTGCAGGTGTACGACATGGGCTCATCTGTAAGATACACTAGTAAGATTTGGTGAACTTTATAAAACAAAAGCACATTTACCACTCCAAAGGCTGAGCTAATTTGCATTAGATTTTAGTGTAATAATCAGATAGATAAGTCATCATGAGTTGACTTTTGGTTGCTATCTGAAAATAGATTACCATCACTTAGCATTTGATAACACAACCAGAAAATCACGAGGTAACAATTTGCATCATCATATAACAAAGTTTTGCAATGCAGATATTTCTATGACTACGTGTGAAGAAACACACAACGAAAACCCTGAAATGAACAAGACACGGAAACACACACACAATATTAGACAATACCAGACATGTTCTGCGCTGTGGCTTTAAAAAAAGCTGATAGCAATTTACCCCAAGTTGGCCCCCTTAGTGGACATTAGTTATATCAAGGCACATCTTCAGCTGTAAAAACGGTGTGTTACAAATAAACTAACCATGACAACTGGGTGTCAAGCATCGACCATAGAAATAGTTCTCCCACATAGACACGGTAGTGTCACAATAAGAGGAAATAAAACACTAAGACGTTATAAAAACAATAAAAAAAGCCAAAGCACCGTCTTGACAAAACGACTTTGCAGCGGGTGAGGTGTCATTGTGTAGGTGTGAGTTCAGGTATTATAAAAACTAAAAAAGAAGAAATCCGGGGGACACGGACTGAACCCGAAGACTTCGGATGAACCCGAGAGGCCAGTATTTATAACTTCATCCTTGGCTCCAGGGAGTTATGGACTGAAATCGTCTTCCAGTTCGGTTTGAGTTCGGTCTCTCGTCGGTTCTCCTCTACTGCGTTCTCCACTCCCTCCCCCAGACTGTCTGTCAGCAGCAGCCTTTTCCCTGAGGTAAGTGAAGTCAGGGCGGTGACAGTTTGCTGACATCGAAGGAAACCGCCGGCTCTCCGGGCTCGGCGCTGTCAATGACGATGCTGGGGTGTGTCTCCTGGGTGTCCATGGAGACGGGCGAGGTGGAGTTCGTGGAAAGGCCGGTGTGCTGGGAGAAGTGATGCCCGTCCACAGAGAGCAGCATCGGGGTTCCGGAACGTTTCAGGGTCTCGCTCACGGAGACGTGGACCTCCTCGGGCGTGACGGCCATGTCCTTACTGTGCTCCGACGGCGACTTCCTCGTGATCCGCACGTACGCCTTGTCCGCCTGGCTCTCCGGGAAGGCCTCGCTGTCCTGGAACCGTCCGAGGAGCCAGACGAAGAAGCCGAACAGGGCGAATGCGGCCAGGCTCGGGATGAAGGCCAAGCACTTGACGTCCAAGCTGGCTCCCACGTAGCGGCTGTGGAGGAACATGTCCCGGTGGACGTACGAGCGGTTGGTCAGCGGGTCCACGTGGCTGGAGCGCCATTTGTACGTGAGCGTGCTGCGGTTAAAGTCCCCCAGCGTCTGGGGCTCCTCCACAGTGAAGATCTTCTCCCCTGGGCCGACGTACTGGCCGTACTCGTAGGGCTTGTAGAAGATCTGGTTCTTCCACATGTTGAGGTCCAGAATCAACACCAAGAAGATGATGCCGTAGTTGAACCATTTACCTGCGGGGAGATGTAAGCCATTAGTGGGTCTGGCCGGGCACCGGTCGATTAAAATCATGGTTTCGTGCCCGAGCCCATGTTGTTAAGCCCCCATTGATCGCCGCACAAATTGAATAGAACGGACACAAACGAAGAGAGATTGGCACACACATCAACCGCACGCGAGAACAGATTACATGCTGGATACTGAGTCCAACGTGGACCAGAAATGAAATCGGGCCATTATATTAATCTACCGGTGTTGTGATCAAAAGGCGAGAGAGAGAGAGAGAGAGAGAGAGAGCTCTCTGGTGACACGTGACACTGTTCTCTCCCGTCGGTTGAACAAATCACGGTTAATAAGCTTTTAGTCAAAGCACTCACGTACGGTAAGGCCATTAGCATAATGCTAAATGCATTGGGGTTAACAGCCTAGCTAGTTAACAACCTAGCTTAACTTCAGGAGCGTTGCCCCGGTTTAACATTTAGTGGGGAAACATTAGTTTGTCTCTCCCGTAACGGCATCTCGCTGAGGTGGTTTAACCCGTCGCAGACGTCAAGCAGTCATTGCATTCAGAAGATATGCGATCAAATATTAACAATAACCGTTGAATGTTTTTGGTGCCTAAAAATTGAAGGACTATGGACAAAAGGCGGTGTCCTTTCTAAACAATGGATCTGATATGTATGAAAATAGCCTGAAAATAAAGCTGAAAATATGCCCTTCTACTTCATTTTCATTGTATCCTTTCAAACTCAAAGTGCTCAAGTACAGAACCAAAATGACAACCAAATGCTCACTTTATGTATACATAAGGTATTATAATAAATTGTCTGGTCCTTTGTGACGTCCAGTACCTGTGATATGAATATGGTATTCCTCCTTAAAGATGCTCTTGCAGACAGGAAGTTTGAACTTGAGCTGTGTAGTGGACATCCCAGGCAGATTCATGTCAAGGTCTCCCATAAACTGAGGGAACTCCCAGTCCTGAAAATACACATCGGCCCATGAAATATTGAAATGTATCCGTGGTTTATTTAAATATGAACATGTCCAATACACACAGTGTGTATAGCTCTGGCTACTTAAATATGAACATTAACATGTCCAATACACACAGTGTGTATAGCTCTGGTTACTTAAATATGAATATTAACATGTCCAATACACACAGTGTGTATAGCTCTGGTTACTTAAATATGAATATTAACATGTCTAATACACACAGTGTGTATAGCTCTGGTTACTTAAATATGAATATTAACATGTCCAATACACACAGTGTGTATAGCTCTGGTTACTTAAATATGAATATTAACATGTCCAATACACACAGTGTGTATAGCTCTGGTTATAGTAACATCTCTTGCTGAGGTAAACAACCCGGCACATGTAAGATCAAAGACAGAAGACACACATACAGTACTGCCAAAGCAACAGGGAGTGAAAGCTAGTCATTTCTTTTCATGCGTCAAGATGCTAGCTAGGAATTCAGGGTAAGGTGACTTGGTAAGGTAGCACAGAGGTCAATTGCCTTAACGTCTAGCTGTGAGCAGCAGTTCACAGTGTGTTTACAGGTGTTCTGTGTCTCTGGTGTGCGCTGGGGTTTTCCTCGTGTCAAATCACATCAACAAATCAGTCAATACAGTCATCTATAAGCTGCACTCTGTGCCTCCGTAGTCATTGGTCGGCTAAAAAGTCAATACACACTAAATCATTTAAGATCTTCATGGAAGAAATACTGAGAGTAGCATCGTGAAAAAATATGATGTGTTTAACTGAAGGAGAGATGTGCTGTACGTCTTAGATAACACACATACACACACGTCTCTATATTTTTATAGCAGCCTTCACTAAATGTCATTTTTTACTAGGTCCTATTCGAATAGCTGGTCTTATGGGGAGGTCTGTAGAATCCATATAATTAATTTGGCATTTCACCTGCTGAACTATAGTGGGTTTTCCAATGCAGTTCTACTAATAAGCTTGACATTTAAGACAATTGACACCCCACATGAGATAATGAGTCTCTTGGACATATATAATGAGCCCATGCACGCACGCACGCAGACACGCACACACACGTCTCCTAATCCTGAGCCCTAAACCTAACCATTACCTAAATCTTACTATTTCCTCAATAACATGTACAATGTGTATGCCTAAACCTAACCTAGCTCTAATCCCAAAATAATTAACTTGACCTATTTGGGACCTGGCAAAAAAATAATATATTTTTCAGGTTTTACTATCTTGTGTACACATTTACACATAAATGTGTGTCTCACACACACACACACACACACACACATCCATACATACACCTAGATTTAGTAAATACTAAGCTTATACTAAACCCACAGCCCTCTTGAAAAAAAACCTGCTTCACACATCAATGTCAGACGACAGCTGGGAAGTTAATGGTGTCTGTTATTAGTCTGGAAATAAAAATACAGTGTTGTCTCGCGGAGATGAGAAATGAAAAATCATCCAGAACACACACACACACACACACACACACACACACACACACACACGTGAATGAAGCTGTTCTGAATTACAGTGGCGTGGGAGTGTGGTCTTTCTATTGACTGTGCCTGACTAGAGTGTATCGACAGCTGTCTCCACATCCATGCAAACACTAATACTGAGGACTAATTGAAAAAATAAATAACTGTTGTAAACGTTCCTGCTTCACGCAGAGCAGAAACAGACAGGCGGCCATTCATATGAAACAGAAGGGGTCTAAATGATTGTGAGTTAAAGCCCAATGTGAGGACACGGGCTGTGTACTGGCAGTGTACTGGCTGTGTACTGACTGTGTAATGGCTGTGTAATGGCTGTGTACTGGCTGTGTACTGGCTGTGTACTGACTGTGTACTGGCTGTGTACTGGCTGTGTACTGGCTGTGTACTGGCGGTGTACTGACTGTGTACTGGCTGTGTACTGCCTGTGTACTGGCTGTGTACTGGCTGTGTACTGCCTGTGTACTGGCTGTGTACTGACTGTGTACTGGCTGTGTACTGCATGTGTACTGGCTGTGTACTGACTGTGTACTGCATGTGTACTGGCTGTGCCAAATGGACATGTCACAATATGGAGACCAGTCTAGTCAAATGGACATGTCACATAAAGGAGACCACTCTAGTCTAATGGACATGTCACAATATGGAGACCAGTCTAGTCTAATGGACATGTCACAATATGGAGACCAGTCTAGTCTAATGGACATGTCACAATATGGAGACCAGTCTAGTCTAATGGACATGTCACAATATGGAGACCAGTCTAGTCTAATGGACATGTCACAATATGGAGACCAGTCTAGTCTAATGGACATGTCACAATATGGAGACCAGTCTAGTCTAATGGACATGTCACAATATGGAGACCAGTCTAGTCTAATGGACATGTCACAATATGGAGACCAGTCTAGTCTAATGGACATGTCACATAATGGAGACCAGTCTAGTCTAATGGACATGTCACAATATGGAGACCAGTCTAGTCAACTGGACATGTCACATAAAGGAGACCACTCTAGTCTAATGGACATGTCACAATATGGAGACCAGTCTAGTCAACTGGACATGTCACATAATGGAGACCACTCTAGTCAACTGGACATGTCACAATATGGAGACCACTCTAGTCTAATGGACATGTCACAATATGGAGACCAGTCTAGTCAAATGGACATGTCACAATATGGAGACCAGTCTAGTCAACTGGACATGTCACATAATGGAGACCACTCTAGTCTAATGGACATGTCACAATATGGAGACCAGTCTAGTCTAATGGACATGTCACAATATGGAGACCAGTCTAGTCAACTGGACATGTCACATAATGGAGACCACTCTAGTCTAATGGACATGTCACAATATGGAGACCAGTCTAGTCAACTGGACATGTCACATAATGGAGACCAGTCTAGTCAACTGGACATGTCACATAATGGAGACCACTCTAGTCTAATGGACATGTCACAATATGGAGACCAGTCTAGTCAACTGGACATGTCACATAATGGAGACCACTCTAGTCAACTGGACATGTCACATAATGGAGACTGCCTTAGTCAAATGGAATTACAGCTGGAGATGGGAGCTAAAACGGACAGCTTGCGAGATACAGTGGTCACTGTGTGTCTGACTGTTTCTGAAAAAGTAAACGGGACCTCACTGAAAAGCATGTGGAGAAAAGCAATGATGTAATTTAAAAGCAAACCCCACAAATGAGCGGAGCCAAACACGGCACTTCTCAATATTTGATTTCAATCTAATATCATTCTGTGACTGTTATTGTGACTTATTATTATATTATTGTTATAAATAATTGTTAACTAACCTCCATATCCCTGTAAAATGGCCTGGACAAGTCCACAGCTGTCAATACTGAGATTGACTATTGAGTATGTACGCCAAAATAAGGCTGTTCTCTCATTATTTTTCAGCCGCCAGAGCATAATATGAATTCATAATGTGGAAACAGACATTTAAAGGACACTAAATACTTCACATCTTATATTAAGCAGTAACACAGAGGATGCGGGTATTCAATAAACATTAGGAGAAGCCACAATGAATCAAGCTGGACTTCAAAAGCAACCGGTCTGCATTTGGCTTGTAGCTATACTGGGATGAAAGCCACCTTGAAACACTGCTGTGTATTCTTCATTTTTTCCCTACCCTGACAAGAGGCATTAGCATATTCATGAGTACGACAGACACTTTATTGATGTATATTCTACTGTGGGACAGGCAGGATGGAGGACACTGGAAAAAAGGAAAGCAAGAGAACACAGCACAGGTGAGGGAAAGACCTTCACTGAAGTATGGGGACGGGGGGATGACCGGGTGAATGGAGGGGTGGAGAGAGGGGTGGAGAGATGGAGAGATGGGTGGAGAGATGGGTGGGGGAGAGATGGGTGGAGAGATGGGTGGAGAGATGGGTGGGGGAGAGATGGGTGGAGAGATGGGTGGAGAGATGGGTAAAGGAAGAGATGGATGGATGGGTGGAGAGATGGGTGAAGAGATGGGTGGGGGAGAGATGGGTGGAGAGATGGGTGGAGAGATGGGTGGGGGAGAGATGGGTGGAGAGATGGGTAAAGGAAGAGATGGATGGATGGGTGGAGAGATGGGTGAAGAGATGGGTGGGGGAGAGATGGGTGGAGAGATGGGTGGAGAGGTGGGTGGAGAGATGGGTGGAGAGATGGGTGGGGGAGAGATGGGTGGAGAGATGGGTGAAGAGATGGGAGGGGGAGAGATGGGTGGAGAGAAGGGTGGAGCGATGGGTGGGGGAGAGATGGGTGGAGAGATGGGTGGGGGAGAGATGGGTGGAGAGATGGGTGAAGAGATGGGTGGGGGAGAGATGGGTGGAGAGATGGGTGGAGAGATGGGTGGGGGAGAGATGGGTGGAGAGATGGGTGGGGGAGAGATGGGTGGAGAGATGGGTGGAGAGATGGGTGGGGGAGAGATGGGTGGAGAGATGGGTGGGGGAGAGATGGGTGGAGAGATGGGTGGAGAGATGGGTGGGGGAGAGATGGGTGGAGAGATGGGTGGGGGAGAGATGGGTGGAGAGATGGGTGAAGAGATGGGTGGAGAGATGGGTGGAGAGATGGGTGGGGGAGAGATGGGTGGAGAGATGGGTGGAGAGATGGGTGAAGAGATGGGTGGAGAGATGGGTGGGGGAGAGATGGGTGGGGGAGAGATGGGTGGAGAGATGGGTGGAGAGATGGGTGGAGAGATGGGTGGAGAGATGGGTGGAGAGATGGGTGGGGGAGAGATGGGTGGAGAGATGGGTGGGGGAGAGATGGGTGGAGAGATGGGTGGAGAGATGGGTAAAGGAAGAGATGGATGGATGGGTGGAGAGATGGGTGAAGAGATGGGTGGGGGAGAGATGGGTGGAGAGATGGGTGGAGAGATGGGTGGGGGAGAGATGGGTGGAGAGATGGGTAAAGGAAGAGATGGATGGATGGGTGGAGAGATGGGTGAAGAGATGGGTGGGGAGAGATGGGTGGAGAGATGGGTGGAGAGATGGGTGGGGAGAGATGGGTGGAGAGATGGGTGGAGAGATGGGTGGGGGAGAGATGGGTGGAGAGATGGGTGGGGGAGAGATGGGTGGAGAGATGGGTGAAGAGATGGGTGGGGGAGAGATGGGTGGAGAGATGGGTGGAGAGATGGGTGGGGGAGAGATGGGTGGAGAGATGGGTGGAGAGATGGGTGGAGAGATGGGTGGAGAGATGGGTGGAGAGATGGGTGGGGGAGAGATGGGTGGAGAGATGGGTGGGGGAGAGATGGGTGGAGAGATGGGTGGAGAGATGGGTGGGGAGAGATGGGTGGAGAGATGGGTGGGGGAGAGATGGGTGGAGAGATGGGTGAAGAGATGGGTGGGGAGAGATGGGTGGAGAGATGGGTGGAGAGATGGGTGGGGGAGAGATGGGTGGAGAGATGGGTGAAGAGATGGGTGGAGAGATGGGTGGGGAGAGATGGGTGGGGGAGAGATGGGTGGAGAGATGGGTGGAGAGATGGGTGGAGAGATGGGTGGAGAGATGGGTGGAGAGATGGGTGAAGAGATGGGTGGGGGAGAGATGGGTGGAGAGATGGGTGGGGGAGAGATGGGTGGAGAGATGGGTGGAGAGATGGGTGGGGGAGAGATGGGTGGGGGAGAGATGGGTGGAGAGATGGGTGGGGAGAGATGGGTGGGGGAGAGATGGGTGGAGAGATGGGTGGGGGAGAGATGGGTGGAGAGATGGGTGGAGAGATGGGTGGAGAGATGGGTGGAGAGATGGGTGGAGAGATGGGTGGAGAGATGGGTGGAGAGATGGGTGGAGAGATGGGTGGAGAGATGGGTAAAGGAAGAGGTTGATGGAATAATGGATGAATAGAGGAATGGATTGATGGAGTGATGGATGAGTGTAGAGATGAAACATGCTGCAGTGCCTTGAGACTTGGGGGTGTCTGTTTTAATTGGGGCAGCCCGTACCTGCATCACAATGAGCAGGTCAAAGACCAGGACGAAGGAAGCCAGGAAGGCCCTGGAGACCTCGTCACTAGGCAGGAAGCCCCGGTTCAGATTGTCCCAGCTGATCCAGTCCGTACCGATGACCAGCAGCACCACAGACGTCAGGGAGATCAGGACCGTCCTGGAGGTAAACAGGAAGTGGGAGGGTCAACCCGGAAGGAAAACAATATCTCCTGCACATTTATTTACACAGCAGCGCAACTACACTGCCTGAAGTAATCACCGTTCCCAGTCAGCCTTGATGCAGGTTAATAATTCTAGTTTATTACATCTTTGTTTTATTGACTTTTGAATGTCGTTGTCATTCAGTAGCTCGCGGGGGTTCAGGGTATCGCCATGGTGACCGTGCGTACTCTTGCTGACAAGCTCATACCGAGTCATACCGTCATGTTCTCACACTGTAGGTGACACGTTGCATTTCACATTACCGTAGTAAATTCGTTTTTTCACTCGCGTCCCAGACGAGACATCGTCGACACGGCTGCTGTGGTGCCCGGGACATTTGCGCCACAACGTCGAGACATATTTGCTAACGTATTCATCAATCATGTTCTATACCCAGCATTCGGGTGGACGGCTTGTCACAGCACAAATATATCCCGACAGTCAGATTAGAAAGTGCCATCAATAACACAGTGCCATCAATAACACACAACGGCTTTTAGACGGGGCACAAATACCAGAGGGCTCCGTGTTGCATTCAAACAGACAAATAATCAATTCCAGGCTTTGATCTTTAATGTATCGGTGTTTTCTACATTTTGAACCATTCAGGCGATACCACATTGCTTTGACAGTATCCCTGGCTCTATATGACAGCTGGTTTTGTACACAACACAATGACGGCACTTATGAACACACATCAAAGTGTCAGGAAAAGCAGCCCCCTCATCTGTCCACATTTAACATATAGCCCGCGTGAACGTTTTATGCGTTATTAGTTACTGAACACCACAGTATCGAGGTTCTTATTAACTCGTGTGTTGTCTTTGCTAAATATTTATTATGGCTGCAGCTGCAGGTGCCAGCTACAAGGCTTCGAGTCGTTTTATAAAGCCTGTGACTAAAGCCAGTTTGACCGGTTGAAGTTAATTTAGTTTTCTGTGAATAATGCATTTGATTCTTGGATTATTAGATGTGAACAACATGTCAATTCAGGATTTAATGTTTTCGGTGGTCGATGGAAATTCCCTTTGTTGGGGTGGACCCAGAAAACGATGTGTAAGCTCAGATATTCCTGACACACCCGTCGTTTCCTTGTGTCCTTGTTTCTGTTTGTCCTTGTGTCCTGTGCAATAACCACTGCAGAATGAGGAGATGAAAAGGGACATTAACCTGTCATGTTTGACAAGAACTGTTTGAAACGACCATCGACCACTCCCTTGTGAAGAACATTACTGAAAACAGTTTTGTAAGGGACAGAGCCCTGTCCTCGCACTCCATGGTGGTGATGACACCTCCCCCGCATCCGGAGAGAGGGAAAATTAGGGACTTGTTCGTTCACCTGTGTTTTTGTCCGCACCTGTGTTGTGTTTGCTCGTTAGTCCCTGTACTTAGTTCTGCCGTTTCCTGTCTTTCAGTGTCGGTCATTGTTAAGGTATGTTTCTCTTGTTTTGCGTTTGCTGGTCCTGTTATGTATTGCGTGATTATTCTGGTGTTCTGTGTTTAGTATGTCTGTCGCACTAAGGGGAGGTTTTGTTAATCATGTTGTTCTTCTGTGTTTTTGTTAAGTGTTAAGGATTGTCGTTGTATGAAGCTACCCGTTCCTGTTTTGGGAGAGAATAAACCCTGTTATTGCAAGCACTCTGCGTTTGTGTCCTCAACCTGCTCGAAAGCCCAATCCTGACAAGTTTCACACTTTGATCAGGTCGTGTGTGTGAGTGTGTGTCTGTGCTGTTGTGTGTGTGTGTGTGTGTGTGTGTGTGTGCACGCACTTGCGTGTATTAAGGCAGGGGTAAAGCTGACCTTGCTATGTCCATTGATTGCCTCTGCTGGCTCTTCTAATCAATGGTGCATAAACTGAGCGGAGGGAGTTTAATAGGCTGGTTTGGGTCTGTGTGGTGCTGTGTCCATCCTCACTGGGATCAGAACCCAGAGGAGCCCCAACACAGGCTGATCAGAACCCAGAGGAGCCCCAACACAGGCTGATCAGAACCCAGAGGAGCCCCAACACAGGCAGATCAGAACCCAGAGGAGCCCCAACACAGGCAGATCAGACCCCAGAGGAGCCCCAACACAGGCAGATCAGAACCCAGATGATCCCCAACACAGGCTGAGATCAGAACCCAGAGGAGCCCCAACACAGGCAGATCAGACCCCAGAGGAGTACAGGGTCCTAATCTCAGATCAAAGGCTGGAAAATAAAAATGGAAAATAAGAAGGACGTACCAGAAAAGGACGATCCTGTGGTTGCCTTGTTTCCAGAATCTTCTGGCTGCTTTGCTCCAGTCTGGGTAGTGCTGGTCCTGGAGCATCATGTCAGTGACCTGAGGAAGATACGAGGAAGACACTGGTTACCATAACAACCCATACAGTCTGGGTAGTGCTGGTCCTGGAGCATCATGTCAGTGACCTGAGGAAGATACGAGGAAGACACTGGTTACCATAACAACCCATACAGTCTGGGTAGTGCTGGTCCTGGAGCATCATGTCAGTGACCTGAGGAAGATACGAGGAAGACACTGGTTACCATAACAACCCATACAGTCTGGGTAGTGCTGGTCCTGGAGCATCATGTCAGTGACCTGAGGAAGATACGAGGAAGACACTGGTTACCATAACAACCCATACAGTCTGGGTAGTGCTGGTCCTGGAGCATCATGTCAGTGACCTGAGGAAGATACGAGGAAGACACTGGTTACCATAACAACCCATACAGCACGTGTGGGGGAGGAAGGAGCTGTGAGTTGGACAGTACAAAGCTGAAACTGAAGTACCAACAAAACCTGTTTTTAAATACTCTAATCAACCTATGTTTAAATAAACCCTGACTTGTATTCATAACAACTGTAATGAGATTGTGTTATCTTATTTGGAACTCAGTGTTTTAATTTGCCTTGGAATGGCATCATCAATATGAAATAGATTGCATTCTTTATGCGTTACAGACAATCGTTAAAATGAATATGTTTATTTTCTTTCATTTTTCTATTTGGATACACAATTATAGAAGTCCAACTTTGGGAGAGGATAATTTAGGCCAATGTCATTTGTCTTTAGGACATATCACGCTGATTGAGTGGAAAAAGATCTGGGTTCAGCATTTCCAGATCTTTTCTCTGCACTGTCTATTCTAGATAACGTATACTCAGTGAACGCTGATCAAGGTTTCTCCATGTTATGTTTCCTTAGAGGTATGGCAGGCTGGTGGAGGTATGGCAGGCTGGTGGAGTGGTATGGCAGGCTGATGGAGGTATGGCAGGCTGATGGAGGTATGGCAGGCTGATGGAGGTATGGCAGGCTGATGGAGAGGTATGGCAGGCTGATGGAGAGGTATGGCAGGTTGATGGAGAGGTATGGCGGACTGGTGGAGAGGTATGGCAGGCTGATGGAGGTATGGCAGGCTGATGGAGAGGTATGGCAGGTTGATGGAGAGGTATGGCAGGCTGGTGGAGGTATGGCAGGCTGATGGAGGTATGGCAGACTGGTGGAGAGGTATGGCAGGCTGGTGGAGGTATGGCAGGCAGCTCTCGCCACACCACAATTAGCTGTCTCTCTTCTTCCAACCTGCTCACTCCCCTTCTCACCTCCACCCCCTCTTTTCTCCCCTGTCTTCAACCCTCACTGTCTCCTCTCCTCCCCCATCACTTTCACCTCTCCTCCACCCTATATAGTCTCTCCTCTCCTACACCCTATATAGTCTCTCCTCTCCTACACCCTATATAGTCTCTCCTCTCCTACACCCTATATAGTCTCTCCTCTCCTACACCCTATATAGTCTCTCCTCTCCTACACCCTATATAGTCTCTCCTCTCCTACACCCTATATAGTCTCACCTCTCCTCCACCCTATATAGTCTCACCTCTCCTACACCCTATATAGTCTCTCCTCTCCTACACCCTATATAGTCTCACCTCTCCTCCACCCTATATAGTCTCACCTCTCCTCCACCCTATATAGTCTCACCTCTCCTCCACCCTATATAGTCTCTCCTCTCCTACACCCTATATAGTCTCTCCTCTCCTACACCCTATATAGTCTCTCCTCTCCTACACCCTATATAGTCTCACCTCTCCTCCACCCTATATAGTCTCTCCTCTCCTACACCCTATATAGTCTCACCTCTCCTACACCCTATATAGTCTCACCTCTCCTCCACCCTATATAGTCTCACCTCTCCTACACCCTATATAGTCTCTCCTCTCCTACACCCTATATAGTCTCACCTCTCCTCCACCCTATATAGTCTCACCTCTCCTACACCCTATATAGTCTCACCTCTCCTACACCCTATATAGTCTCACCTCTCCTACACCCTATATAGTCTCACCTCTCCTCCACCCCTCACTTTCACCTCTCCTACACTGTTTAGTCTCTCCTTTCCTCTCAGTAGTGATGTTGTGTTTCATTGTGACCTTTGACCTCAGACAGCCTCCGGTCTGTTCCTGTTTCAGTCTGGTCGATGTGGATAAATAACACCATGAGCCACAACCAGGTGTTCAAGGGATACACACACCTGTCTCCTAGTCTCTGTCTATTACACACTTGGTTTTCCACACAGGGTATTACACACAGGGTATTACACACAGAGTATTACACACATGGTATTACACACAGGGTATTACACACAGGGTATTACACACAGAGTATTACACACATGGTATTACACACAGGGTATTACACACAGAGTATTACACACAGGGTATTACACACAGGGTATTACACACAGGGTATTACACACAGAGTATTACACACATGGTATTACACACAGGGTATTACACACAGGGTATTACACACAGGGTATTACACACATGGTATTACACACAGGGTATTACACAAAGGGTATTCCACACAGAGTATTACACACAGGGTATTACACACAGAGTATTCCACACAGACTATTACACACTTGGTTTTCCACACAGGGTATTACACACAGGGTATTCCACGCATGGTATTCCACACAGAGTATTACACACAGGGTATTACACACAGGGTTTTCCACACAGAGTATTACACACTTGGTTTTCAAATAAGGTATTCCACACTTGGTTTTCCACATAAGGTATTACACACAGGGTATTCCACACATGATATTACACACAGGGTATTACACACAGGGTATTCCACACAGAGTATTCCACACAGTGTATTACACACTTGGTTTTCCACACAGTGTATTACACACTTGGTTTTCCACACAGGGTATTCCACACTTGGTTTTCCACATAGGGTATTCCACACTTGGTTTTCCACATAGGGTATTCCTCACAGGGCATCTCAGTGTTTATCAGTTTTTCCCATTGTCTGGTCAGTCATGCATTTGACTTGGACTATTTTATAAGCCTTTCTATTAAACTATTATAAGTTCACCCAGCACAGCCAGAAGAGGACTGGCCATCCCTAAGAGCCTTGTTCCTCTCTAGGTTTCTTCCTCAATTTGACCCATCAGAGTTTTCCGGTGAGTATCAACCTGTTGATGTGTGCTCTGTCGGGTTTCAGGCTGGGTGTTTGTCAGCTTTATAAAATTAATTTGATCGATTGATTGTTGTCTCACCATCCAGGCTGTTACAAAGTCCCCCATCCAGGTTCCCACTGCAGCGATCTTCATGAAGCTCTCATTCCTGATACCCATGTACTCTGTCACCATGTAAGGCCTGGAGGTGGGGAAAAGAAAAGTAAGGGGTGAGAGAAAAGGGGTGGGCGAAAGAGGAGGGCAAGAAGTGGTAATGCAGGAAAGAAAAAACGGACAGTGTTTTCGCTAAGTGCTAACACGATGCTAACCGTCTCATCCAATCCACGCCAAGCCGGGACTGTGAAAACAGCGTGTGACAGGAATTCCTCCTCCCAGGGGACCCCACAGGTGTGAACTGTTTAGACCGAACTTCCGTGAAATGTATTCAACAGTATTCACTTGGCCCTAATCGAACTAATGTTTGGGAATTATCTCTCCCGTTCGCACATTTTTATCTGTGTCTAGGTGAATTTAATTCAGCATTATCCAGAAGCATGGGATGTTTCCGTTGGTTACTGCTAATAGTCAGGACACTGTTACTTGGCGACAACACGCCTCTCCTGCACACGCCTCTCCTGCACACGTCTCTCCTTTACACGCCTCTCCCGCACACGCCTCTCCCGCACACGCCTCTCCCGCACACGCCTCTCCCGCACACGCCTCTCCCGCACACGCCTCTTCTGCACATGTCGTGGGAGAAAAGAAGCCTATTCTGATGTACTTGCGGTTGTTGTTTTAGTGCAGGGAAATATATAACATGCATTGGCCAACGTCCTAGTTCTCCCACCTCCACCTCGTCTTGTAGGTCGTCGCGGCAGCGGGAGACTTTTGTTCAGGTCTTCAGTTATCTTCCCTCCTTTCCAGTTAATAACATCGGAGTAGAACTGGGTCACAAGCCTGTGTGACTATCTACCCCCCCTTCCCAAAGTGTGGAACAAAAAGGCACTGCAAAAAGGAAGCGCTGTTTGATCTCCCGGTAGCATCTTGAAGCAGGTGTCTTCTCCTCCGTCTCCTCCTCTCCTCCTCACACAGGGCGGGTCAAGACCTCATGAATAGAATTGACGGGCTGGCAAGAGTTCCAGGCACTGTATTTTTTTCCAGACGGTATTTCTTTGAAAGTCAGTAGCTCCGCCCATCTCTGAGAAGCCCAGTGTTGGATTTCAAACCTGCCCCGCATTACGTAGAAAATGTTTTCAAAATATTTTCACAATAAATGACCGACATTTGTTAATTGCGCTAATCGTGTATAGTGGACTCAAGCAACTCCTCCTAAACGCTAAAGGGTAATTACATTATCCCATTAAAGAGCTTAGGCAGGTTTAAATTAAACTTCAATAGGCATTCATCTCCAATTAAGGATAATTGCTCTTCCCTTCATTCACCTATTCGCTCATAATGTCCCTTATTAACACGCATAAATAAATAAAATACGACCGGGGCAGAATTACTGTTATAAAAAACACCAAACACGAACGGCACTCATTTGCTTTCCGCTGTTTCATTGTCCTTTGAAATCCGGAAAATTAGTCGCTTTCCAAACAAATACTGCGTTAAGGGTTTTGAATTTCCTCGGATCGGTATTCATCAATGGAAAACGTGAATTGGGAGAGAACGGGAAGGTCACGGGTGACTTATCACCTCGTTTCGCCCGTGACTTAAAGCCTGTGGATGAGAATAGGGATTTCTACCGGCGTTACGTCAGTCAGAAGCGCAGTGATTCAGCCCTGGCCCCGTATCCTGGGAGATCCCACGGGGAGTCGTTTATCTGCAGAAACATTATAATTGATAGGCCCGGGAAGCAATGTCTGGCCCAGGTCTAGCCCAGCCCTAAATCGAGCCCACAGACGCCGGACATATCAACCGGAACACTACACTGCTCTCCTGCCCAATGCCTCGTTATCTAATTAGGCAAATCTTCCAGGCAGCAATATTTCCCATTTTCAACACTGAGGGAAGAGTTTTGGTGGGATATTATCTCAGCATAATCAAAGGCAACACTTTCTGACTTATTCATGCTTGGTGAAAATTTAATGACCCATGCGTTGGATGACCTAATGAGAAAGTTCACAACAGCGCTGGAACATTAGTACAGTAGATACTATACTATAGATACTATAAATGCAAAGGTTAATTTTTTGAATTATGATTCTCCTAATGTTTGATCAGAAATGGTTCACCGTGAAAATTAGCATGGTCAGTCCTTTAAAAAATTCCAGAGGATCTACATGTGAAACATCTCTTCAGTTTTATCAGAAAAAATCTGATCCAAAAGGGCTCCCGGTGAAATATCAGCCAGGCACTTCCATGAATAATAAAATCGAAAATTGCTCTATGTAAACCGTCAACAGATTCCATAGGTCCGATCCAAAATGGCTCCGCGTGGCAAATCAGAATACTAATACCATGAATAGTCAGAGCCAAAATGGCTCCTAACTGAACATCAGCAATGAAGTACCATGAATAATCAGACCCAAAATGGCTCCTTGTTGAACATCAGCATAGAAGTACCATGAATAATCAGACTCAAAATGGCTCCTTACTGAACATCAGCATAGAAGTACCATGAATAATCAGACCCAAAATGGCTCCTTACTGAACATCAGCATAGAAGTACCATGAATAATCAGACTCAAAATGGCTCCTTACTGAACATCAGCATAGAAGTACCATGAATAATCAGACTCAAAATGGCTCCTTACTGAACATCAGCATAGAAGTACCATGAATAATCAGACCCAAAATGGCTCCTTGTTGAACATAGGCTTCGTAGTTACATTAATAATACGACCCAAAATGGCTACTTCAATCTTTTCTATTTTTCTCCAGCCTGGGCTACTTGAGTCCCCTGATTTTCCCCGCCCCCCAAATAATAACATTTGCCAGTGAGATGTGTCACACCTGGACTCCCATGCTGAGTGCTGCTGGCAATAAGTAGACCCGAGTGAGTGGGCACACCTATGTCCCGGAGGTGGATGCCTGGCTTTCTGTACCGTCCCTAGGCACATGAGCAGTCTGATCCGAAATAGCAGCAGTTTTTCGAAGCAGTGCACAACCGGGTTTCTAAGACATCTCATGAGAACTTGTACCGTAGGTTCCACTGTTTTACCTGACACTTCTGCCCACTGGATTTTCTTCTATAGTTGCGTTATAAATCTGACGGTTGACAGTTCTGGAGGATTATGTGTAGCCCCTCCAATATCATCAGGGATGTCCAGCCAGCCTACCACAGTGCACTTTACAGTAGGCTTTCAGATCCACTCCACTCCGGGTCAAACACATGTGACAGAACACACAGCCTGGGGGGACTGAAGACTTACGAGGGACATTGTGATGTCGTGGTATAGGTCCTCTCTATTATCACTACATCACCTCCCGGGACGCCTCAAGGCCTCTATCACCATCCATCACACTGTTTCTAGTCAGTGTCATCGGCGAACCTATTGTATAGAATTTACACCGGGCGGTTTCCGACTTTCCGGGCTCTTATCTCTTCACTGGCTCATGGGTGAAAAAGCAGACCCAGCAGGCGCTCGGTATAGACACCCCCTGGTATCTGTTTCCTGTATCGGTTTTCCATTAAACAGAACCTAAATTAAATCCGCAGGTGCCAGATGCTTTTGAATCCACTCGACGTGGCCTTTTTACAATGTGGCAAATACATGAAAACACACACACAGGCACAAAGACACGCGCGTACACACGCGGACGAGAACAATATTAACTGCGATAAGCTCTCATACAAATAATTGCTTCTAGACACGTTAAGATATTTCAAACGTTGATTAAAAGACACGCTTTAACGTGGTTATTTGATGTCCCTCTCGGGACGATCAGTTCTGCTCTGCGTCTGGTATAAAGAACGATCAGGACACATTTTATAATCATCTTTTTTTTTTTCAAAAAGCAGTTTGCAGAGCAGAACACATCATTTACGGTTAGGAGGAAAAAGAAACATTAAAAGCAGATTTTCAAATGCCCTCCGCGACATTAGAGCCCGGCGTGAAACATAATGTCAAGGTGAAGACACAAACACAGACAGACATATGCCCAGACACTGTGAGACATTTTCCTATTCGCAATTCCCAGTGTACTTCGCGACACCGTTGTCAAGGTTACCGCGTTGTTCTGCGGACAGCGCTCGCCGGTATCTCCGCATGAAAATGTCCTGTGAGAAGCTCCTCCCCCCGTCCCACATCCCAGCAGGACAAGGTGAGCCGACAACGCTGAGGTAATGACAGAACGAGTCCAACTGTCTGTGGTAGCATCTGATCGCTTATCATCAGTCGATAACAAGCAGGGTTACAACAGTGCCGTTTCAGACGTGTGTGTTTGGGAGAACTTTACCTTTGAACATCCCTATCTACATAAACGGAAGGTCGCTGTATGGTTTAGTGTCTGAACACACCACGGTCAACGTTACGTTAAGGTCAGACAACACCTCCAGTTCCCACCGGGAAAACCGTCCATGACGTTGAAACAGAACAAAATCAAATGTATACTTGGGATGATTCTGTGTTTTACCCACAGTAACCCGGACAGACAGACTGACATATATACAGGCAGACATACAGGTGGATATACAGACAGACAGGTGTATATACAGACAGACAGATGTATATACAGACAGACAGACAGGTGTATATACAGACAGACAGGCAGACAGGTGAATATACAGGCAGACATACAGGTGGATATACAGACAGACAGGTGTATATACAGACAGACAGGTGTATATACAGACAGACAGGTGTATATACAGACAGACAGGCAGACAGGTGAATATACAGGCAGACATACAGGTGGATATACAGACAGACAGGTGTATATACAGACAGACAGGTGTATATACAGACAGACAGGTGTATATACAGACAGACAGGCAGACAGGTGAATATACAGGCAGACATACAGGTGGATATACAGACAGACAGGTGTATATACAGACAGACAGGTGTATATACAGACAGACAGGTGTATATACAGACAGACAGGCAGACAGGTGAATATACAGGCAGACATACAGGTGGATATACAGACAGACAGGTGTAAGTACAGACAGACAGGCAGACAGGTGTATATACAAACAGACAGGCAGACAGGTGGATATACAGACAGACAGACAAACAGACAGGTGGATATACAGACAGACAGACAAACAGACAGGTGGATATACAAACAGACAGACAGGTGGATATACAGACAGACAGGTGAACATACAGACAGACAGGTGGATATACAGACAGACAGGTGGATATACAGACAGACAGGTGGATATACAGACAGACAGACAGGTGTATATACAGACAGACAGGTGTATATACAGACAGACAGGTGTATATACAGACAGACAGGCAGACAGGTGAATATACAGGCAGACATACAGGTGGATATACAGACAGACAGGTGTATATACAGACAGACAGGTGTATATACAGACAGACAGGTGTATATACAGACAGACAGACAGGCAGACAGGTGAATATACAGGCAGACATACAGGTGGATATACAGACAGACAGGTGTATGTACAGACAGACAGGCAGACAGGTGTATATACAAACAGACAGGCAGACAGGTGGATATACAGACAGACAGACAAACAGACAGGTGGATATACAGACAGACAGACAAACAGACAGGTGGATATACAAACAGACAGACAGGTGGATATACAGACAGACAGGTGAACATACAGACAGACAGGTGGATATACAGACAGACAGGTGGATATATAGACAGACAGACAGGTGGATATACAGACAGACAGGTGGATATACAGACAGACAGGTGGATATACAGACAGACAGACAGGTGGATATACAGACAGACAGGTGGATATACAAACAGACAGGTGGATATACAGACATACAAACAGGTGGATATACAGACAGACTGGTGGATATACAGACAGACAGGTAGATATACAGACAGACAGACAAACAGACAGGTGGATATACAGACAGACAGGTGGATATACAGACAGACAGGTGGATATACAGACAGACAAGTGGATATACAGACAGACAGCTGGATATACAGACAGACAGGTGGATATACAGACAGACAGGTGGATATACAGACAGACAGGTGTATATACAGACAGACAGGTGGATATACAGACAGACAGGAGGATATACAGACAGACAGGTGGACAGACAGACAGGTGGATATACAGACAGACAGGTGGATATACAGACAGACAGGTGGATATACAGACAGACAGACAGGTGGATATACAGACAGACAGGTGGATATACAGACAGACAGACAGGTGTATATACAGACAGACAGGTGTATATACAGACAGACAGGTGTATATACAGACAGACAGGTGTATATACAGACAGACAGGTGGATATACAGACAGACAGGTGGATATACAAACAGACAGGTGGATATACAAACAGACAGGTGGACATACAGACAGACAGGTGGATATACAGACAGACAGGTGGATATACAGACAGACAGGTGGATATACAAACAGACAGGTGGACATACAGACAGACAGGTGGATATACAGACAGACAGGTGGACATACAGGTGGATATACAGACAGACAGGTGGATATACAGAAAGACAGGTGGATATACAAACAGACAGGTGGATATACAGACAGACAGGTGGATATACAAACAGACAGGTGGATATACAGACGGACAGACAGGTGTATATACAGACAGACAGGTGGATATACAGACAGACAGGTGTATATACAGACAGACAGGTGGACATACAGACAGACAGGTGGATATACAGACAGACAGGTGGATATACAGACAGACAGGTGGATATACAGACAGACAGGTGGATATACAGACAGACAGGTGGACATACAGACAGACAGGTGGATATACAGACAGACAGGTGGATATACAAACAGACAGGTGGACATACAGACAGACAGGTGGATATACAAACAGACAGGTGGACATACAGACAGACAGGTGGATATACAAACAGACAGGTGGACATACAGACAGACAGGTGGATATACAAACAGACAGGTGGATATACAGACAGACAGGTGGATATACAGACAGACAGGTGTATATACAGACAGACAGGTGGATATACAGACAGACAGGTGGATATACAGACAGACAGACAGGTGGATATACAGACAGACAGGTGGATATACAGACAGACAGGCAGACAGGAGGGATGTGTTAAACTCTTGTATTGCTATAAACCAGAGGGTGGCTGCAGACATCCACAGCTCACTCCCTCACGTTTCCTTCCCTCAATCCCACCCTCCCTCTCTCCCTCAGTCGCTTTCTCGTTTGTGTTCCCTCTTTCTCTCTCCCCCTCTCTATCTCCCTCCATCCCTTCCTCGTTCCTCTCCCCTCGCCTTCTCTCTTTTCTCCTTCTCCCCTCCTCTTTTTCTCTAGCCCCCTCCACTCCCTCCACCAGACGAGGACAAAGGAGCCAGCAGACGGTCCCTCAGTGTGGCCCAGTCCCAGCAGAATCTCCGCCTCCTCCCCTAAATTAGTCATGATTAATGTGCACGGCGCCACACATCAGGCTTTCTTAATTAAATAACACCGCCTAGTTAGGGGTCGCTCTCTGCCGGTAATGGTACCCTAAGACGTCGGATCGGAACCGGGGATGTGTGACGGACTGCCGACGAAGGGCGCCGAACTCCCTGGACGGTCATGCTCCTCTGACTTCACACAAACAGTCCACTAATCTGACAGTTATATATAAATGCAAATGGACTCGATGTGAATGCCGCAAGTACGGAACAAGTACAGATGTAGAAAACGAAGTAGTCATGATGTGATTGTTTCTGTGAGAGCCGTAATGGAGGGACGGTTTCTGTGGGAGCCTTCAACATCAATTCATATGACCACAGACTGAAACTTACAGGTGGTTTTATAACGACCACTGTCATATGACCACAGACTGGAACTTACAGGTGGTTTTATAACGACCACTGTCATATGACCACAGACTGAAACTTACAGGTTGTTTTATAACGACCACTGTCATATGACCACAGACTGGAACTTACAAGTTGTTTTATAACGACCACTGTCATATGACCACAGACTGGATAGTACAAGTTGCTATATACAGTGGGACAAAAAAGTATTTAGTCAGCCACCAATTGTGCAAGTTCTCCCACTTAAAAAGATGAGCGAGGCCTGTAATTTTCATCATAGGTACACTTCAAATATGAGAGACAAAATGAGGGGAAAAAATCCAGAAAATCACATCGTAGGATTTTTAATGAATTCATTTGCAAATTATGGTGGAAAATAGGTGTTTGGTCAATAACAATAGTTTATCTCAAGGTCAAACGTTTTCTGTAAGTCCTCACAAGGTTTTCACACACTGTTCCTGGTATTTTGGTCCATTACTCCATGCAAATCTCCTCTAGAGCAGTGATGTATCGGGGTTGTCGCTGGGCAACACGGACTTTCAACTACCTCCAAAGGTTTTCTATGGGGTTGAGATCTGGAGACTGGCTAAGCCACTCCAGGACCTTGAAATGCTTCTTTGGAAGCCACTCCTTCTTTGCCCGGGCGGTGGGTTTGGGATCATTGTCATACTGAAAGACCCAGCCACGTTTCATCTTCAATGCCCATTCTGATGGAAGGGCATCAAAATCTCACGACACATGGCCCCATTCATTCTTTCCTTTACATGGATCAGTCCTCCTGGTCCCTTTGCAGAAAAACAGCCCCAAAGCATGATGTTTCCACCCCCATGCTTCACAGTAGGTATGGTGTTCTTTGGATGTAACTCAGCATTTTTTCTCCTCCAAACACGATGAGTTGAGTTTTTACCAAAAAGTTATATTTTGGTTTCATCTGAACATCTGACATTCTCCCAATCCTCTTCTGGATCATCTAAATGCTCCCTAGCAAACTTCAGACGGGCCTGGACATGTACTGGCTTGAGCAGTGGGACACGTCTGGCACTGCAGGATTTGAGTCCCTGGCGGCGTAGTGTGTTACTGATGGTAGGCTTTGTTACTTTGGTCCCAGCTCTCTGCAGGTCATTCACTAGGTCCCCGCGTGTGGTTCTGGGATTTTTGCTCACCGTTCTTGTGATCATTTTGACCCCACGTGGTGAGATCTTGCATGGAGCCCCAGATCGAGGGAGATTATCAGTGGTCTTGTATGTCTTACATACAGAGCATGCACTCTACCACTGAGATACCAACTCCTCCAATGGGAACCCAGGACATCACACATACAGAACATGCACTCTACCACTGAGCTACCAACTCCTCCAATAGGAACCCAGGACAGCATACATACAGAACATGCACTCTACCACTGAGCTACCAACTCCTCCAATAGGAACCCAGGACAGCATACATACAGAACATGCACTCTACCACTGAGCTACCAACTCCTCCAATAGGAACCCAGGACATCATACATACAGAGCATGCACTCTACCACTGAGATACCAACTCCTCCAATAGGAACCCAGGACATCATACATACAGAGCAGGCACTCTACCACTGAGATACCAACTCCTCCAATAGGAACCCAGGACATCATACATACAGAGCAGGCACTCTACCACTGAGATACCAACTCCTCCAATAGGAACCCAGGACATCATACATACAGAACATCCACTCTACCACTGAGCTACACCAACTCCTCCAATAGGAACCCTGGACATCATACATACAGAGCATCCACTCTACCACTGAGATACCAACTCCTCCAATAGGAACCCAGGACATCATACATACAGAGCATGCACTCTACCACTGAGATACCAACTCCTCCAATAGGAACCCAGGACATCATACATACAGAACATGCACTCTACCACTGAGATACCAACTCCTCCAATGCAGGAGATGAATGCAGAAAAGTGTTGGGCACGGAACAAACGTTTCACTCCATCATCAGAGCTGGAACAATTCCTTTCTCTCTATATCCATCCATCTTCACTCTCTCCGCCCTCTCCTTCCCGCTCTTTCAATCCTACTTTCTCTCTCTTTCCCTCCCTCCCACTTCCCTCCCTCCCACTCCTCTCCCTCCCACTAACCCTCCTACTCCTCCCACTCCTCTTCATCCCACTCCTCTCCCTCCCACTAACCCTCTTACTCCTCCCACTCCTCTCCCTCCCACTCCTCTCCCTCCCATCCCTCTCCCTCCCACTAACCCTCTTACTCCTCCCACTCCTCTCCCTCCCACTAACCCTCTTACTCCTCCCACTCCTCTCCCTCCCACTCCTCTCCCTCCCATCCCTCTCCCTCCCACTAACCCTCCTACTCCTCCCACTCCTCTCCCTCCCACACCTCTCCCTCCCATCCCTCTCCCTCCCACTAACCCTCTTACTCCTCCCACTCCTCTCCCTCCCACACCTCTCCCTCCCACTCCTCTCCCTCCCACTAACCCTCCTACTCCTCCCACTCCTCTCCCTCCCACTAACCCTCCTACTCCTCCCACTCCTCTCCCTCCCACTCCTCTCCCTCCCACCCCTCTCCCTCCCACCCCTCTCCCTCCCACTATCCCTCCTACTCCTCCCACTCCTCTCCCTCCCACTCCTCTCCCTCCCATCCCTCTCCCTCCCACACCTGTCCCTCCCACTAACCCTCCTACTCCTCCCACTCCTCTCCCTCCCACACCTCTCCCCCAGCCCTCTCTGCTAACTGCTGCAGTGGCTCTCATCAGAGCCCATCATCTTCTGAGGCGAGGCCTGGCCATGACTGGTAGAGTGTGAACGCTGTTCTTACAGGTCCGCCTCAGAGAGAGATGTAAACACTAATTGTCACTGGCAGAGCCCTGGCCAGTAGAGGGAACATAGAGAAGAGGAGGTACAGGGAGGGAGCAAGAGGAGGAACAGGGAGGGAGCAAGAGGAGGAACAGGGAGGGAGCAAGAGGAGGAACAGGGAGGGAACAAGAGGAGGAACAGGGAGGGAACAAGAGGAGGAACAGGGAGGGAACAAGAGGAGGAACAGGGAGGGAACAAGAGGAGGAACAGGGAGGGAACAAGAGGAGGAACAGGGAGGGAACAAGAGGAGGAACAGGGAGGGAACAAGAGGAGGAACAGGGAGGGAACAAGAGGAGGAACAGGGAGGGAACAAGAGGAGGAACAGGGAGGGAACAAGAGGAGGAACAGGGAGGGAACAAGAGGAGGAACAGGGAGGGAACAAGAGGAGGAACAGGGAGGGAACAAGAGGAGGAACAGGGAGGGAACAAGAGGAGGAACAGGGAGGGAACAAGAGGAGGAACAGGGAGGGAACAAGAGGAGGAACAGGGAGGGAACAAGAGGAGGAACAGGGAGGGAACAAGAGGAGGAACAGGGAGGAACAAGAGGAGGAACAGGGAGGGAACAAGAGGAGGAACAGGGAGGAACAAGAGGAGGATCAGGGAGGGAACAAGAGGAGGAACAGGGAGGGAGCAAGAGGAGGAACAGGGAGGGAACAAGATGAGGAACAGGGAGGGAGCAAGAGGAGGAACAGGGAGGGAGCAAGAGGAGGAACAGGGAGGGAGCAAGAGGAGGAACAGGGAGGGAACAAGAGGAGGAACAGGGAGGGAACAAGAGGAGGAACAGGGAGGGAACAAGAGGAGGAACAGGGAGGGAACAAGAGGAGGAACAGGGAGGGAGCAAGAGGAGGAACAGGGAGGGAACAAGAGGAGGAACAGGGAGGGAACAAGAGGAGGAAACAAGAGGAGGAACAGGGAGGGAACAAGAGGAGGAACAGGGAGGGAGCAAGAGGAGGAACAGGGAGGGAGCAAGATGAGGAACAGGGAGGGAACAAGAGGAGAAACATGGAGGAACAGCTAGGGAGCATTAGCAAAAACGTGGAACGCAAGCAGGTACGCAGAGAGGAGGAGAAACGGGTCGAGACAAAAAGAACAGTCAGGAGAGAAAAATGGCAGAGAGGAAAGTAGAGCAAAGACTGCTGCCTCCTGCAGGGCCACTGGCTGGGGGGTTTTCCACTTGCTGAACAACAGCGCCATCTATCTTTCTAATGAGACCTTTACAGGTGGAAATAACTAAGTGATGTCATTGGAACTATAAATATCTGGAGGACTGCCGCGTCGTAAATGTCTGGGGCAAATAATTGACCAATTGAAAGTAACCCGAAACATTGTGTCTCATCTACACTTCAGCGCTGTCCTTTGGTGCCTACACGTCTCTCACACGGAGAAACATCTGTCCACTCCCACTGAGAAACGGCATTTGAAGGACATATTCCCAACGTATTCCCTTGCACAAATAGGGAAGTGTCTCCGGACAACAGCGATTAGGTCAAACATCCCACAGACATACACACACATGAACGGACACAGCTCTCCTGTAAGCAGAACCAACCAACTATTATGAAACAGAGGGGTGATAGAGAAAACCCCCCCTGCAATATACACACTGCGAGAGGTTAAACAGACACACATCTCTGCATTTTCCCTTCCTCGTCCAACCGCAAAGAGCAGGCGTGATTGATCTCACCGTCACACGTTGGCCAGTGTGAGAAACAGGCAGATTTAACAGGCGCACCCCCCTCCCGGAATATGACAATTAAACCGTACCGCTAGCTATTACCCAGCTTGTTCAACCTTAAATATGGCACAGTGGGTCTGTTACAATTGCAAAGTGCTTTGATGACAGATCTCATTCTGACCCGGGCTCCTTCAGAGGAACGCTTGTGTTATACACTGTGTCACTGGGATGTTTCACAGACAGACAAACATATAAATCACCAGCCGTCCGTCTTCTGGCTTTCTGAATACAGGCAGACATTATCTCTCTCAGACTGACAGACTGACACATTAACAAGCTAAAATGGACTTCCGCTACTGACTGGATGTGTGACTAAAACGGCTCCGCTCCGCCTTGGTACCTTTGTCCAGGTGAACCAGCAGAGGAGAAGATAAAGGAGAAGCCGTCTGACTGATTCTTTCAATGAACAAAGATGGCCGACCTGATCACCACGGAAGAGATGTGGGGGTCCTGAAGGCGACCCCGCCCACTAACCATTTCCATCACCCCAACTTCTTCAACCGTTTGGATAAATGACACGGTGTGTAAATGAGAGCATCAGGCAGCCAATGGCAGGGTGACACAGTGTAAATGAGAGCATCTGGCAGCCAATGGCAGGGTGACACAGTGTAAATGAGAGCATCTGGCAGCCAATGGCAGGGTGACACAGTGTAAATGAGAGCATCTGGCAGCCAATGGCAGGGTGACAAAGTGTAAATGAGAGCATCTGGCAGCCAATGGCAGGGTGACACAGTGTAAATGAGAGCATCTGGCAGCCAATGGCAGGGTGACACAGTGTAAATGAGAGCATCTGGCAGCCAATGGCAGGGTGACACAGTGTAAATGAGAGCATCTGGCAGCCAATGGCAGGGTGACAAAGTGTAAATGAGAGCATCTGGCAGCCAATGGCAGGGTGACACAGTGTAAATGAGAGCATCTGGCAGCCAATGGCAGGGTGACACAGTGTAAATGAGAGCATCTGGCAGCCAATGGCAGGGTGACACGGTGTAAATGAGAACATCAGGCAGCCAATGGCAGGGTGACACGGTGTAAATGAGAACATCAGGCAGCCAATGGCAGGGTGACACGGTGTGTAGATGAGAACATCAGGCAGCCAATGGCAGGGTGACACGGTGTGTAGATGAGAGCATCTGGCAGCCAATGGCAGGGAGACACAGTGTAAATGAGAGCATCTGGCAGCCAATGGCAGGGTGACACAGTGTAAATGAGAACATCTGGCAGCCAATGGCAGGGTGACACGGTGTAAATGAGAGCATCTGGCAGCCAATGGCAGGGTGACACAGTGTAAATGAGAACATCAGGCAGCCAATGGCAGGGTGACACGGTGTAAATGAGAACATCTGGCAGCCAATGGCAGGGTGACACGGTGTAAATGAGAGCATCTGGCAGCCAATGGCAGGGTGACACGGTGTAAATGAGAGCATCTGGCAGCCAATGGCAGGGTGACATGGTGTGTAGATGAGAACATCAGGCAGCCAATGGCAGGGAGACACAGTGTAAATGAGAGCATCTGGCAGCCAATGGCAGGGTGACACGGTGTAAATGAGAGCATCAGGCAGCCAATGGCAGGGTGACACGGTGTGTAGATGAGAGCATCAGGCAGCCAATGGCAGGGTGACACGGTGTAAATGAGAGCATCAGGCAGCCAATGGCAGGGTGACACAGTGTAAATGAGAACATCTGGCAGCCAATGGCAGGGTGACACGGTGTAAATGAGAGCATCAGGCAGCCAATGGCAGGGTGACACGGTGTGTAAATGAGAACATCAGGCAGCCAATGGCAGGGTGACACAGTGTAGATGAGAGCATCAGGCAGCCAATGGCAGGGTGACACGGTGTAAATGAGAACATCAGGCAGCCAATGGCATGGTGACACAGTGTAAATGAGAGCATCAGGCCAATGGCAGGGTGACACGGTGTGTAAATGAGAGCATCAGGCAGCCAATGGCAGGGTGACACGGTGTAAATGAGAACATCTGGCAGCCAATGGCAGGGTGACACACTGAGCGGTGGACTTACCCCATGCTTCCTGCCATCAGGAGGAGCAGGTTGTAGATGTGCGAGAAGATGAAGAGGAAAAGGATGATGCTGAAGAACATGGTCATCCAGGAGCCGTGATCTTCGCGGAACATTTTCAGGCGCAGGTAACGACCTACAGGGGGGGCACGAGGAACACACATCGGTTCAGTGGCGCACTCCGACCGCGGGGGGGGGGTCTTTCATTATCTCACAGGGATGCGTCTGAAATGGACACTATTAGAAAAACAAGGAGCTATTCTGCATGCAGCCTGTGTCTGATTCAAATATGGGATGAACAACGCGGAGGCGAGGACAGGATGTGTCCACGTACATCAACAATCATTTCCTGTCAGAAGCTCACAACATCCTGTGTGTGTGATGCAAATTAAAGCACTTCTAAGAACTACACCTTTCCTCCCAATAAACCAAGACAAATAAACAGGCGATAGTATCTCTTCTGTACGTCGAGTGAAAATAATTCCACTTGTCTAGGCTCTTGGGTCCAAACTTTACACCGGCGACATTCGTTACATTCCCAACTTTTAATCCGACTAAAAGCCTATCGCGTCCTGACCGCACGAGGCTTGTGTTCCGTGAGGCGGGTTCAACATGATTTGATAGATTATGCAGACATTTGTGACCTGTGGTGTTTTTCCATTCGTCTGGCTTGGAATCAAATTACTGGGAAATATCTCTCTGCTAGAGCATGAGATTGATTCAGATAGTTCACCTCCTGCCCAGAATACATAATGACGGTCGGCCTCTGGGGCCAGAGATCCTCTGCAGATCTTGAAGACATTCATCCCGTTCCACCATTATATATTTGAGAAATGTGAAATAATCGATAGGTTTAGCTAATGTATGCGTTGTGTCGCCTAGAAAACGATCAAGTAAGTGCATAACCTCTAAATCGTTGACCACGGACACAGAGACTTGTAACGCCGCTCTGAAACCACCATCTTTATTCATTTTGAAAATCATTAACAAAAAACTGTCAAAACCAGGCTATTTAATACATTCTGCAACACAACTCTTAATTGTAAGCAGTGGCTCAAACCAATTTCAGTGCAAATCTGTGACCATTGCTAGTGTCGGAAATACAGAAGCGAAATATGGTTGCCCGTAGATTACAGAGCCTGACTGGAACTTAATGGAGTCCAACACTACAATCAGAGATCAGAACAAATGGTAACACCCTGTCTTGGACAAGTCGAAAATGCATGTAATGTACGGTGTAGTGCTTGTGTATTGTAATGTACAGTATAGGGCTTGTGTATAGTAATGTACGGTGTAGTGCTTGTGTATTGTAATGTACGGTATAGTGCTTGTGTATTGTAATGTACGGTGTAGTGCTTGTGTATTGTAATGTACAGTATAGTGCTTTTGTACTGTAATGTACGGTGTAGTGCTTGTGTATTGTAATGTACGGTGTAGTGCTTGTGTATTGTAATGTACAGTATAGGGCTTGTGTATAGTAATGTACGGTGTAGTGCTTGTGTATTGTAATGTACAGTATAGGGCTTGTGTATAGTAATGTACGGTGTAGTGCTTGTGTATTGTAATGTACTGTATAGTGCTTGTGTATTGTAATGTACGGTGTAGTGCTTGTGTATTGTAATGTACAGTATAGTGCTTTTGTACTGTAATGTACGGTGTAGTGCTTGTGTATTGTAATGTACGGTGTAGTGCTTGTGTATTGTAATGTACAGTATAGGGCTTGTGTATAGTAATGTACGGTGTAGTGCTTGTGTATTGTAATGTACAGTATAGTGCTTGTGTATTGTAATGTACGGTATAGTGCTTGTGTATTGTAATGTACGGTATAGTGCTTGTGTTTATTGTAATGTACAGTATAGTGCTTTTGTACTGTAATGTACGCAATAGTGCTTGTGTTTTTATTGTAATGTACAGTATAGTGGATGGCTCTGCCAAGCGTTCTTCCACAGGGGAGCCTTAGGTTGCATATGCCGTCACTTCAGCATTACAGAATGTTATAAAATGCATGTATTTTATTTATTTATTTTTTATTCATCTCTATTCTGATAAAAGCATGTATTTTATCATTTTCCTCTGTAAAGCACATTGAATTTCTTCTAAGTATGAATTGTGCTCTATAAATAAACTTGCTTGCTAGTGCTTGAGTATTGTAATGTACGGTATAGTGCTTGTGTATTGTAATGTACGGTATAGTGCTTGTGTTTATTGTAACGTACGGTATAGTGCTTGTGTATTGTAATGTACGGTATAGTGCTTGTGTTTATTGTAATGTACGGTATAGTGCTTGTATGGGAATGTAAGGTGTATAGTGCTTGTGTATTGTCATGTACGGTATTGTGCTTGTGTTTATTGTAACGTACGGTATAGTGCTTGTGTATTGTAATGTACGGTGTATAGTGCTTGTGTATTGTAATGTACGGTATAGTGCTTGTGTATTGTACGGTATAATGCTTGTGTTTTGTAATGTACGGTATAGTGCTTGTGTATGGTAATGTACGGTGTATAGTGCTTGTGTATTGTAATGTACGGTATAGTGCTTGTGTATTGTAATGTATTTCCGAGTGGCACTGGTCTTAGGTGTATGGTATATTTAATGTGATCTAGTGGTCTATAGTGTTGCATAGGGTTCTACAGTTCTGTGTAATGTATTCTAGTGTTCTATAGTGTTGCATAGGGTTCTATAGTTCTGTGTTATGTATTCTAGTGTTCTATAGTGTTAATTAGGGTTCCATAGTTCTGTGTAATGTATTCTAGTGTTCTATAGTGTTGCATAGGGTTCTATAGTTCGGTGTAATGTATTCTAGTGTTCTATAGTGTTAATTAGGGTTCCATAGTTCTGTGTAATGTATTCTAGTGTTCTATAGTGTTGCATAGTGTTCTATAGTCCTGTGTAATGTGATCTAGTGTTCTATATTGTAACATAAGGTTCTATAGTTCTGTGTAATGTGATCTAGTGTTCTATAGTGTTGCATAGGGTTCTATTGTCCTGTGTAATGTGATCTAGTGTTCTATAGTGTTGCATAAGGTTCTATAGTTCTGTGTAATGTGATCTAGTGTTCTATAGTGTTGCATAGGGTTCTATAGTCCTGTGTAATGTATTCTAGTGTTCTATATTGTAACATAGGGTTCCATAGTCCTGTGTAATGTGATCTAGTGCTCTATAGTGTTGCATGAAGTTCTATAGTCCTGTGTAATGTGGTCACAGTCAGGACCACAGATAGTGTGCCAATGCTCCATTTATTTATCACAAGGCCAACGACTCCTCTCTTCTTGCCACTTACAGGCAGTTCAATATCAGCTCACTCTCCTCACAACCCCTACATCAAACCAAAACCTTAAAAACTGCCTCAAAATGCAGGCGGTACACTGTTTTATGACCATATTAAATATGATACTTCTCTTCAGACCGACAGGCAGGCTGTGTGTCAAGTTTATCGTAGAGCAAAGTGTTCTTATAAAAAATAATATGAAACAGTCTTTATAGCCTTTGCACATTTTATACTGCCGATGCTCTTATCTAGAATGCTCTCATCCAGAAAAACTCATCCATCTTTGGATAACGAGGTAGAACAACCACATTAGCCAGAAGTTGCTGTCAGCGAAGTCTGTGCCCAATGGTAAAACTGAAAAACCCGAGCATTCGTTCGTTGGGGAGGGCAAGGATCAACTTGTAAAAGCAGGTTGAATTCTGAACACAAGGCCATTAGCAACATTGGCATGACACAGCTGGGGTTTGATGTGTACAAGAAGCACCTGAATTAGAACAGGATGAACTTCTCTCTGTGTGAGGTTACGTCGTGTATGTACAACCTTTGTTAACGACAACAGGGTTTTGTCTACGATCGCGCTATGGTTCTGTGTACTCCTAGAAGGCAACACCGTGAAACCATAATAGATTGGACAGGCATTCCCCGAGAGTAGAAGTACCTCTGTCTTTTCACTGTTCAGCTTGAGTTGTTGTAAAAAAACGAATGTTTTCTTCAACCATAACAATGACAAGAGAGATCATGTGATGGTATTATAGAGACATGTGACTTGGTGTTCAGAAAGAAAAGGAGTTAAAACTAAGCCCTGGTGGACGCCAGTATTAATAACCCATATATCAGAACCCACCGATCATCCACCTGTCACCTGGTACACTGTTGGTTTTCGTGAGGAAAGCAATAATGGCCATGTTTAATTGAGAGTAGGTCGAAAGTAAAAGATGACTTAATAAGTAAAGTGTTGTATGGAAGAAGGTCTGAAGACAGGAAGAGAGAATTGGGACCAGGTTGGAAGTTGTCAGACAGTACCAGTCGCAGAATTTAATCCTGTCGACATGATTATTCCATTTTCTCCTGGCTGCCTGCGACCCTGTTCTGTAAGCTTGCATTGAATGAGATCGTAATAGTTTCGAGTTAGCTCAATTTGAAACAAAAGAATGGACAGACACGGCTAATAATATGCGTTGATTTATATTGTATTCTGAGGTTTGAAGCATATGACATGACTACTGAATGAAAGGTTTAACTGGTGCTGAGGTTGAGTGATCACAAGAAGCGAAAGAGGGGTTTTGTTCACGCCGGGGACCGGGAGTCCCAGGATGTGGAGAGGGCTGAGAGTAGGGTCAGAATCAGGAGAATAAAGAGAAAATGATTTGGAATATGGTAGAGGAACCATGACAGAAGGGGAAATGGTAGCGAGGGAATAAAAACTCATGATCATCTGGATCGGTGTTTAGCGGGTCGGCTAGCGAGTCAGTGGTTAGCAGGTCCGTGGTTAGCAGGTCAGTGGTTAGCGGGTTGGCTAGCGGGTCAGTGGTTAGCAGGTCAGTGGTTAGCAGGTCGGCTAGCGGGTCAGTGGTTAGCGGGTCAGTGGTTAGCGGGTCAGTGGCAAGCGGGTCGTCTAGAGGGTCAATGGTTAGCGGGTCGGCTAGTGGGTCAGTGGCTAGCGGGTCGGCTAGCGGGTCAGTGGTTAGCGGGTCGGCTAGCGGGTCAGTGGTTAGCGGGTCGGCTAGCGGGTCAGTGGTTAGCGGGTCGGCTAGCGGGTCAGTGGTTAGCGGGTCGGCTAGTGGGTCAGTGGTTAGGGGGTCGGCTAGCGGGTCAGTGGTTAGCGGGTCAGCTAGCGGGTTGGCTATGAGGAGACAGAAAGAGACAGTGTAATGTTCAGAGACTCTGATTGCAGGGAGATTAGTCGACAGCATCTAGCAAAGATGAGGTCAAGCACATTGCCTCTGTGTGAGTGGAACCAGAATTGGAACCGATGAGGCCAGAAGGTGAAAGCGCTGGGAAACGGGTGAAAGTAAATAAATGGAAGGCAGACGCCAGGTGGCTAAAGTATCCATCTAAGATCGCAGAGGTTAGCTTAATATTTACATACGGAACAAAGACTAAATTGGCTACGTTCTCGGTAACCAAATTGTGTTTAAACTCGGTCGAACAGTCGCTTCAGTAGTGGGGTTCGTGGTATTTTGAGGTTCATCACAACTCCATAATTGAATTGGTTTGCATGGATGAACTTAATTGCCTGCAGTGCCAATGAGTCTCTAGCTCTGATTCCAGAGCAGCGCGTGTCTCGGCAGAACGGGCTCTTAAACCGGACAGCCGAGCCGACGAGCACGGTGCCAGGGACAGAGTCTGCGGCGCCTCTGCTAGACAATCGGTGTAGGATTCAACTAGAGGCGATTTGAGATAATTCAGCCAATCTTCTTTAGAGAGGCCTGATAACATGTGATTCATGAGCTCAATATACACCGCTCAATGACACACACACACACACACACACACTCTCTCTTCATGCCATGTCAGATGTTAAATTCGTTTAAGGATGTTTTAATATTATTAGGGGGAAATAAAAATAAAAAGGTATCCAGCATAAGTGTTTGAGCTGAGCTAACAGAATGAATTCAGACTATATCTTCATATTTCTGCAAAGGGACAAAACAGACAGACATTTTATATCTGAACTAAATGTTATTCAAAATTTGATCTTTTCTGACACCTAATGTAATCTACCAAACACAACATTTTATTTTATTAACTTTTCTTGTGGGGTCATTTAATTCTCCACCTGTTTACGCACACACATGCCTGCATTTTTTCAGTGCATGTCTGCTGTCTAAATATGTGTGTCTGTCTCCATCTAGTGGTGCCACAGGGGGAGTACATTGCACTTATTCTCAATAACTCTAAAACGAATCGTGAAGAACAGGTTTCTCCTTATTCAAAAGACAGCATTCATATCAACCATCACGTAAATATGACGTAGAAAAATACATCTGATATGTATTTATCTACATACATACATAGATTCCAGGAAAATAAGCATGACAACTTACATCATGCAAAGACTTAAAAGTAAACAGAACTTAAAAAGAAGAACAAAGAACCATAATCATCTTTTTCATCAAGAAGCACATTCGACAAGCAGTCACATTTAGCCGTGAAGCTACGGCAAGCAGACTAGGACAAACGTGAGCAGGCAATCAAACAAACACACACAGACACACAGGTACAGGCCCAGCCGCAAACAAACACACACACACACTAACGGCGCCCACTTTATACACATAGATGACGCCAGCCACTCTCTGCGAAGGAGATCTGACTGACGTGTTAGTGGGCTGAGCAGGTGAAGGAGATCTGACTGATGTGCTAGTGGGCTGAGAAGGTGAAGGAGATCTGACTGATGTGCTAGTGGGCTGAGAAGGTTAAGGAGATCTGACTGACGTGTTAGTGGGCTGAGGAGGTGAAGGGAGATCTGACTGACGTGTTAGTGGGCTGAGGAGTTGAAGGAGATCTGACTGACGTGTTAGTGGGCTGAGAAGGTGAAGGAGATCTGACTGATGTGCTGAAGAAGGTGAAGGAGATCTGACTGATGTGCTGAAGGAGGTGAAGGAGATCTGACTGATGTGCTGAAGGAGGTGAAGGAGATCTGACTGATGTTCTGGAGGGCTGAAGGAGGGAAGGAGATCTGGAGCTCTCCTGTCACCATGATTCCCTGCCTCATTAACAATTCTCTGCTTATTAAACCAGGTATGAACAAACTTTCAGATTTTTTACTCACACATAGGGGCTCACAGAATATAAATGGGGAATGTAAATAGGCAATATACATGGAGAATGTAAATATGGAATATAAATGGGGAATGTAAATATGGAATATAAATGGAGAATGTAAATAGGGAATATAAATGGAGAATGTAAATAGGGAATATAAATGGAGAATGTAAATAGGGAATATAAATGGAGAATGTAAATAGGGAATATAAATGGAGAATGTAAATAGGGAATATAAATGGAGAATGTAAATAGGGAATATAAATGGAGAATGTAAATAGGGAATATAAATGGAGAATGTAAATATGGAATATAAATGGGGAATGTAAATATGGAATATAAATGGGGAATGTAAATAGTGAATATAAATGGGGAATGTAAATAGTGAATATAAATGGAGAATATAAATAGTGAATATAAATGGGGAATGTAAATATGGAATATAAATGGGGAATGTAAATATGGAATATAAATGGGGAATGTAAATATGGAATATAAATGGGGAATGTAAATAGAGAATATAAATAGGGAATGTAAATATGGAATTTGAATGGGGAATGTAAATATGGAATATAAATGGAAAATATAAATAGGGAACGTAATATGGAATATAAATGGAGGATGTAAATAGGGAATATAAATGAGGTTTCAAAGTTTGGACAAAAAGTGGAATTCTCTAAATCCGGACACTATGTGTAAATGCGATCGAAGTAAACGTCTCCTGACACTCGCGTCAGACAAAATAAATATCCAGCCTGTGATCGAAGGCAAACAGAACAGTTACATATTGGAGGTGATAGATAAACAGCCTAATCCAAGCAACACTATTCACAGTACATAGAGTACAATAGGCAGGCTGTCACTTCCTGGAGACAGCCCAAGAGGATTCAGGATTTGAAAGGGTTTCCAGACAGACAGATGGCTGACGCCAACTCTACCTGTGTTTACGGTAATGACATTTACAGGCTGAACCGCAGGCCGGCAATCGGCTTGATGACAATCGATGGGTATACAATCGTATGTATGCGTTTTTTATTGCTCCTGAAAACACCAGTTAGTCTCGTATTAACACCAGGTCAGTGAGTTAGTCCTGTATTAACACCAGGTCAGTGAGTTAGTCCTGTATTAACACCAGGTCAGTGAGTTAGTCCTGTATTAACACCAGGTCAGTGAGTTAGTCCTGTATTAACACCAGGTCAGTGAGTTAGTCCTGTATTAACACCAGGTCAGTGAGTTAGTCCTGTATTAACTAGTAACCACCAGGTCTTTTCCCACCACACAGGGCCCTTCTTGTCCCTGAACCAGTCGGAGGAGTTCTGTGGCCGGTTCGAGAACAGCCGGTGGTACTGCTATGTGCTCCTGGTCCTCTTCACCTTTGCCCTCCCGGTTGGCATCCTGGGCAATGTGGCAGCGCTGCTCAACTACACCTGCTTTAGGACCAGAAGTCTGTCCACCAGTAACGTGTTCCTCCTTCACCTGGCTCTGTGTGATTCTGCGTGGCTCCTCACGCTCCCCTTCACCATCTACTTTAACCTCCAGAAGCCCTACCTGAGGATCGTCCAGACCTTCTGCCAGCTCAAGAAGATCGTCTTCAACGTCAACATCTACGGGAGTATTTTCTTCCTCACCCTGATCAGCTTCGACCGCTACGCCGGCACCGTGCACCCCATCAGCTCCCTCCGGTGGTGGGGCGTAGGCAAGGCCAAACTCTGCTCCGCCTGCGTCTGGGTGTTCCTCCTCCTGGCATCCATCCCCGACCTCTTCATGACCTTCGCCAGCCGGAGACCGTGGAACGAGACCACGTGCACGGATGTCCACATCCAGGGCCCGTTCGTCTTCGTGAAGACCATCTCCATCTCCAGGACCTTGGTGGGCTTCGCCCTGCCTTTTAGCGTCATGCTTGGGTTCTACGCGATGACGGTGCGGGTCTTACGGGGCCTGTCCGGGGGGAAGACGAGAGGGAGCCGGGGTCAGTGGACGGGGAAGCCCCTGATGCTCATCAGCGCCGCCCTGCTGGTGTTCGTGGTGTCCTTCGTGCCGTACCACGTCATGATCATGACCCTGCTCTACCTGAAGATCCGCGGACAGGTGACGCCGGACAACGAGCACGTGCTCTATGCCTCCTACGAGTTCTTCGAGGCCATGTGCAGCGTGAGCAGCTGCCTGGACCCGGTGCTGTACATCCTGGCCAGTGAGCGGTTCCAGAAGAGACTGCGGGCCCTGAGGAGGGGCCACTACAGGGCACTGTGCTGCAGGCGTAGTAGGAGGGTGGGGGTAGAGGGGTAAAGGAGGAGGATGGAGGACGATGGTGTCTCCTGAAATAGTTCACCGTGTCACATCCGATTCAAATTTGATCAGTACAATTTGATCGGTTGGTGGATTACTCAATCAACTCGATTAGTGGACGGCTGAACAGATGTTGCCATCATGTCAACCCCAGATGGGATATCGAACAGGATGAAAAGGAAGAAACTCTTTCAAATGTCTGTGTTCATCAGAGTAGATAGGATGTCTCCACGCATTTATTACAGCGTCAAAACAAATGATTCAATATTGCCCAAAAGCAGAAGTTCAAACCGGGGCCTCTTCCAGAAATCTGCATCTTCCAGATGAAAGAGAAATGTCAATGAGTCGGCATTATGCCTTTTGGGGAAACTACGATCTGATCTGAGACCAGCAGTGAGACAGATTAGGAAAAGGACATCAGATACTGCATTGGGGAAACTATGATCTGATCTGAGACCAGCAGTGAGACAGAGTAGGCCGCAGACATCAGAGACTCCATGGGGAAACTACGATCTGATCTGAGACCAGCAGAGAGACAGAGTAGGACGCAGACATCAAAGACTGCAAGCGTCACGGTATTCGAAACTCTGAAAAAGCATCAGCTGATCAAATATGTTTCTGCCATTGAAAAGGCATCTGGTTGTACGTGGAAAGGTTGACTCAACTAAATATATGGCACAATGTAATTAAATATCGGGCTTTATAAAACAAACTTTAATCATATTGAGTCATGATATCCACGATCTAGTTACAGCAGGTGTATAGATAAGCCAAGTCTCCATCTTTCCTGTTCCACGCATCAGATAATTCCACCCTATTTGTTTACGGCAATAAAAGTATTTGCACTCTTGATGAGCAAAACATACTATTGTGAGATAAATATATTTTATGCAAATAGGTGAAATCTTTAGTAAGAAGTATTTTTTCTGGACAATTGAGAGCAAATTCTTGTTGCTCTGACCCTTGACCCTATCAGTACTACAAATACATGCTTAGTTGACCAAAAACTTTAGAGGATCTAGAAAGATTTTGTACAGAGGAATTGGTTAAGATTTATCCAATGTGTTCTCCAATCTCATTCAATATTTCCTCGAATAAAAAGCTAGGTGCCATTATGCTTGCAAGTCGAGGGTTCTACACTTTTTTATACGTGCAAATGTGTACTTTTCTTTGATCGCTTTGAACAATTAATAAAGTGCAATATGTTTAGCAATTTCAGAAAATAAAAATAACTACTTGCTTCGTTTATTTTAAACAGCCAATTGACAGTCATTTTTATACCTTTTGAAAGTGATTGTATGGTTTGGTTATTGCACCATCAAGTGGTTGCTAGAACACACACACACATTCAAAACAATGCTGCTTCTCTTATGGGACCATAGAACAAACGACTTTCCTTTGACACAACCCCAGATGGGCTGAATAGGAGCCAAGCTTTACCCTGACAGAGTTCACATCTCCTGTCAGCCAATCACAACGCCAGCTGTGTTACCGTGGCCACGTCATTACACTTGCCGCAGGAATCGCCATGACAACGGCCCACAGCTTTGGCCAATGACAACTACAATTCCCCCCAATAAAACACAAACAAACAGATGCACAGGCACCCAGTTCTTTTACTCTGTTCTTTCTTCCCTTGTTGACCGAACCAAGCGATGGCTGGACAGATTTGTCATATAATCTTCCCAGCCACAGCTGTGTACCAAGTACATATTATTTTCTTTTAAGCAAACAACAATTTCCTTTTCCCATTTTATTGGTTTGCCTCGTCTCCATCTCTCAAACTCTCTCAACAGCTGCCAAAACAACCTAAATACAAGTTTTATCTATCATTATAAAACAATACAATTTTATCTTTCATTATGTATCTTTCACAATGTATGTTTAGTTTTACAATGAAACAATTATTTTCAAACGTTCACTATAATAAAACAAGACCAGTATACAACTGTGTACATTGGGTAAAAAAGACAGCAGAAAATGGAAGACTTTGGTTGTTACTGGTTGATCGCCATAGTGCGATTTAATCAATCAAGTACGAGGCAGGAGCAAAAACCACTAGACAGTGACCAGACCGTGACCAGACCATCCGTGCCCAAACCGTGACCAGATCATCCTTGCCTAACTTCACGGTCACAGCTCCAGCAGCAACCACTTATTGATCGAACCGTGTGTTAAGAACCAAACCAGCAACAATCTGGATAAGGACAGTCCCAAGTACGCTCGGAGTTGCTGCGTTGGAGTTGTGCGTTGGAGTTGCTGCGTTGGAGCCGGTCGTTGGTATCAAATTTGATATCGGTAAAAAAATAAGGGGGGAACAGGAGAAAGGTTTTTGGGGGAAAAATGCATTTGAAAGTGGGAAATGTTAGCCTTTTATTTTTCACAGGGGCACATAAATATTTCTCCCTGACACTAACCGGATGCCACCAAAGCAACTGTTGCACAGACGTTTCCATAGCAACTCGGGAGGATGGCTTGGAGCACGTTTGCTGAGTCCGTAAACACTCTCTGTCTCTTGTTGGTATTAATTTAAATATTTGGAACAATGTACACTGGTGCTGAAGGTTTCCTTCACACAATAGATGATGGACACATTAAACGTGCTGCTAACGATATCGTGTCGGACAATGAATCCGTTCATGGCGAAACAAAAGCGCAGTGTTCACTTAAAACAGAAAACCGCCTCCGAAAGTGGCAGCTTCCCCTCTGCTCAATGCCCAGCTACACACATCAATATTACAGTACCATCAGTCTCACGTCTGTCTTTTATATCCACTGCTTTAAACTCTGTGGAAGCCGCGAGGCCAATTGATGAGTCCTGTGATTGGTACGGCACTCTAGTATTTACTGTAAAGGTAAAGTGTCTGTGTAGTGGCGATATAGGGAATATCTGACCTCTAGTGAGGATGTGTTAAATTGGGAGAACCACAGGTACATAAGTGTCTGTGTAGTGGGGATGTAGGGGATATCTGACCTCTACTGTGGATGTGTTAAACAGAGAGAACCACAGGGATATAAGTGTCTGTGTAGTGGCGATATAGGGGATATCTGACCTCTACTGTGTATGTGTTAAACAGAGAGAACCACAGGGATATAAGTGTCTGTGTAGTGGCGATATAGGGGATATCTGACCTCTACTGTGGATGTGTTAAACAGAGAGAACCACAGGGATATAAGTGTCTGTGTAGTGGCGATATAGGAGATATCTGACCTCTACTGTGTATGTGTTAAACAGAGAGAACCACAGGTACATAAGTGTCTGTGTAGTGGCGATATAGGGGATATCTGACCTCTACTATGTATGTGTTAAACAGAGAGAACCACAGGTACATAAGTGTCTGTGTAGTGGCGATATAGGAGATATCTGACCTCTACTGTGGATGTGTTAAACAGAGAGAACCACAGGGATATAAGTGTCTGTGTAGTGGTGATATAGGGGATATCTGACCGCTACTGTGGATGTGTTAAACAGAGAGAACCACAGGGATATAAGTGTCTGTGTAGTGGTGATATAGGGGATATCTGACCTCTACTGTGGATGTGTTAAACAGAGAGAACCACAGGGATATAAGTGTCTGTGTAGTGGCGATATAGGAGATATCTGACCCCTACTGTGGATGTGTTAAACAGAGAGAACCACAGGGATATAAGTGTCTGTGTAGTGGCGATATAGGAGATATCTGACCTCTACTGTGGATGTGTTAAACAGAGAGAACCACAGGGATATAAGTGTCTGTGTAGTGGCGATATAGGGGATATCTGACCTCTACTGTGTATGTGTTAAACAGAGAGAACCACAGGGATATAAGTGTCTGTGTAGTGGCGATATAGGGGATATCTGACCTCTACTGTGGATGTGTTAAACAGAGAGAACCACAGGGATATAAGTGTCTGTGTAGTGGCGATATAGGAGATATCTGACCTCTACTGTGTATGTGTTAAACAGAGAGAACCACAGGTACATAAGTGTCTGTGTAGTGGCGATATAGGGGATATCTGACCTCTACTATGTATGTGTTAAACAGAGAGAACCACAGGTACATAAGTGTCTGTGTAGTGGCGATATAGGAGATATCTGACCTCTACTGTGGATGTGTTAAACAGAGAGAACCACAGGGATATAAGTGTCTGTGTAGTGGTGATATAGGGGATATCTGACCGCTACTGTGGATGTGTTAAACAGAGAGAACCACAGGGATATAAGTGTCTGTGTAGTGGTGATATAGGGGATATCTGACATCTACTGTGGATGTGTTAAACAGAGAGAACCACAGGGATATAAGTGTCTGTGTAGTGGCGATATAGGAGATATCTGACCCCTACTGTGGATGTGTTAAACAGAGAGAACCACAGGGATATAAGTGTCTGTGTTGTGGCGATATAGGAGATATCTGACCGCTACTGTGGATGTGTTAAACAGAGAGAACCACAGGGATATAAGTGTCTGTGTAGTGGCGATATAGGGGATATCTGACCTCTACTGTGTATGTGTTAAACAGAGAGAACCACAGGGATATAAGTGTCTGTGTAGTGGCGATATAGGGGATATCTGACCTCTACTGTGGATGTGTTAAACAGAGAGAACCACAGGGATATAAGTGTCTGTGTAGTGGCGATATAGGAGATATCTGACCTCTACTGTGTATGTGTTAAACAGAGAGAACCACAGGTACATAAGTGTCTGTGTAGTGGCGATATAGGGGATATCTGACCTCTACTATGTATGTGTTAAACAGAGAGAACCACAGGTACATAAGTGTCTGTGTAGTGGCGATATAGGAGATATCTGACCTCTACTGTGGATGTGTTAAACAGAGAGAACCACAGGGATATAAGTGTCTGTGTAGTGGCGATATAGGGGATATCTGACCGCTACTGTGGATGTGTTAAACAGAGAGAACCACAGGGATATAAGTGTCTGTGTTGTGGCGATATAGGAGATATCTGACCTCTACTGTGTATGTGTTAAACAGAGAGAACCACAGGGATATAAGTGTCTGTGTTGTGGCGATATAGGAGATATCTGACCTCTACTGTGTATGTGTTAAACAGAGAGAACCACAGGGATATAAGTGTCTGTGTAGTGGCGATATAGGAGATATCTGACCGCTACTGTGGATGTGTTAAACAGAGAGAACCACAGGGATATAAGTGTCTGTGTTGTGGCGATATAGGGGATATCTGACCGCTACTGTGGATGTGTTAAACAGAGAGAACCACAGGGATATAAGTGTCTGTGTAGTGGCGATATAGGGGATATCTGACCGCTACTGTGGATGTGTTAAACAGAGAGAACCACAGGGATATAAGTGTCTGTGTAGTGGCGATATAGGGGATATCTGACCGCTACTGTGGATGTGTTAAACAGAGAGAACCACAGGGATATAAGTGTCTGTGTAGTGGCGATATAGGAGATATCTGACCCCTACTGTGGATGTGTTAAACAGAGAGAACCACAGGGACATAAGTGTCTGTGTTGTGGCGATATAGGGGATATCTGACCTCTACTGTGGATGTGTTAAACAGAGAGAACCACAGGGATATAAGTGTCTGTGTAGTGGCGATATAGGAGATATCTGACCGCTACTGTGGATGTGTTAAACAGAGAGAACCACAGGGATATAAGTGTCTGTGTAGTGGCGATATAGGAGATATCTGACCTCTACTGTGGATGTGTTAAACAGAGAGAACCACAGGGATATAAGTGTCTGTGTAGTGGCGATATAGGGGATATCTGACCGCTACTGTGGATGTGTTAAACAGAGAGAACCACAGGGATATAAGTGTCTGTGTTGTGGCGATATAGGAGATATCTGACCTCTACTGTGTATGTGTTAAACAGAGAGAACCACAGGGATATAAGTGTCTGTGTAGTGGCGATATAGGGGATATCTGACCGCTACTGTGGATGTGTTAAACAGAGAGAACCACAGGGATATAAGTGTCTGTGTAGTGGCGATATAGGGGATATTTGACCTCTACTGTGGATGTGTTAAACAGAGAGAACCACAGGTACATAAGTGTCTGTGTAGTGGCGATATAGGAGATATCTGACCTCTACTGTGTATGTGTTAAACAGAGAGAACCACAGGTACATAAGTGTCTGTGTAGTGGCGATATAGGGGATATCTGACCGCTACTGTGGATGTGTTAAACAGAGAGAACCACAGGGATATAAGTGTCTGTGTTGTGGCGATATAGGGGATATCTGACCGCTACTGTGGATGTGTTAAACAGAGAGAACCACAGGGATATAAGTGTCTGTGTAGTGGCGATATAGGGATATCTGACCGCTACTGTGGATGTGTTAAACAGAGAGAACCACAGGGATATAAGTGTCTGTGTTGTGGCGATATAGGAGATATCTGACCTCTACTGTGGATGTGTTAAACAGAGAGAACCACAGGGATATAAGTGTCTGTGTAGTGGCGATATAGGGGATATCTGACCGCTACTGTGGATGTGTTAAACAGAGAGAACCACAGGGATATAAGTGTCTGTGTAGTGGCGATATAGGGGATATCTGACCTCTACTGTGGATGTGTTAAACAGAGAGAACCACAGGGATATAAGTGTCTGTGTAGTGGTGATATAGGGGATATCTGACCTCTACTGTGGATGTGTTAAACAGAGAGAACCACAGGGATATAAGTGTCTGTGTAGTGGCGATATAGGGGATATCTGACCGCTACTGTGGATGTGTTAAACAGAGAGAACCACAGGGATATAAGTGTCTGTGTTGTGGCGATATAGGAGATATCTGACCTCTACTGTGGATGTGTTAAACAGAGAGAACCACAGGGATATAAGTGTCTGTGTAGTGGCGATATAGGAGATATCTGACCTCTACTGTGGATATATGGATATTGAGTGGTGGTTGGAATGTTGGATCAGTGCCTCCGGTTTAAAATCACAGAAATCCCAGTGCCATAGAATCTCATCTAGCACAGACTGAAGTTGCATAGGCCGACAAATCCCTGTGTTCTTCAAACAAAGGCCCGGTGACAGCTAAGCATTCGCTGCGTGACAGAACACGGCACATTTGGAGACCGGAAGGAAATAGCTTTTTGTTTGTCCATGTGCCTGAGAGGTAGTCTCACTGTCACAACCCATCCATCACCCTGTGTTGTCTGTGCTATTAAAGACTGAATGCACAAACCACAGCCAACGGTATTGTATATGGAGCCACGCGTACTGCATGTTCGGAATGAGAATCAAGTGTTCTTTCTAATGGACATGTGTTTTTACTGAGGGTTCGCACACTGCGTTTAGTCCTCTGTGAAGAAGCTTCGGCGAACTCTCCCGTGGGAGGCAGTGTAATTCAGCGTAAAATGAGCGGTTGTGTGATATTCAGATTTTTCTAGGCCATCGTCGATGATGAATCATACAGCGGAATGTGTCAGCTGGCACAAAACATTCTCTGGTTTTCTTGTTTAAATCAAAACGGATGTGGAGTTTTGAACAAAGACTGTGGCGGCGCGAATAACCAGGCATACATGCGCAATAAATTACAAGAGCCGTCGTTTGGAAAAATCTGACGAGGCGAACAGCCTAAGTGCCAGTGATCAGATTGATCGCTCCGGCTCGGCTGAAACCCCGCGCATTACCGCTGTTTATTCAACCCCGGTGAGATGTGTATTGTGGCTGGCTATATAAGTGTATGTTCTGTGGTAGAGATGCTCCAGAGCGGCGCTCTATTCCCGGTCGTGTAATGCATTTCAGAGTGCAGTTAGACAGGGCAGCGTGGCCCTGTGTTAATGCTACATAATGGATGACATTTCTGCGTGCTCATGGCTCACTTTTAGGATTGCGTAACGCTGTTGCTAAAATGTGGTCCTCTCATCCCATTTCTTCCTCTCTCTCTCTCTCTCTCTCTCCCTCTCTCTCTCTCCCTCTCTCTGGCTGTCTCTCTCCCTCTCTCTCTCTCTCTCGCCCCATCCCCTCTCTCTCCCTCTCTCTCTCTCTCTCTCCCCCATCCCCCTCCCTCTCTCTCTCTCTCTCTCTCCCTCTCTCTCTCTCTCTCCCTCTATCTGCTTCTCTCCATCACACACAGACTCAATCACTCAAGGCAACAGAGACTCACACACTCTCACGCACACACACACATCACCCATATACACAGACCATATCCCCTACACTCTCCTGCCAGTAGAGGAGGGCTACTGGCAGAGAGGAGATCTACTGACAGAGAGGAGGTCTACTGGCAGAGAGGAGGTCTACTGGCAGAGAGGAGGTCTACTGGCAGAGAGGAGGTCTACTGGCAGAGAGGAGGTCTACTGGCAGAGAGGAGGTCTACTGGCAGAGAGGAGGTCTACCTCTGTGGCCTAAAGCTTTAGGTATAGAACTCTGACCTGAATTTTCCGCCCTTGGAGAACAGCCACGCTCACCTCTGATAGAAGAACACGTGACACTGAGTTATTGGCAATTAGGCAGTTCACACATTAAAGATAATTGCTTGGGTGAATGTGGATTCAAACTTGACAGTTAGTATGTGTGAATCATGTTAAATCATCAAGACGTTACGAACAACAGGTCATTCTTAGGGTAATTAATAGGTTATGGACATTAAGGACGTGCCAGGACAGGGCAGAGATATAAAGGACGTGCCAGGACAGGGCAGAGATATAAAGGATGTGCCAGGACAGGGCAGAGATATAAAGGATGTGCCAGGACAGGGCAGAGATATAAAGGATGTGCCAGGACAGAGATATAAAGGATGTGCCAGGCCAGGGCAGAGATATAAAGGACGTGCCAGGACAGGGCAGAGATATAAAGGACGTGCCAGGACAGGGCAGATATATAAAGGACGTGCCAGGACAGGGCAGAGATATAAAGGATGTGCCAGGACAGGGCAGAGATATAAAGGACGTGCCAGGACAGGGCAGAGATATAAAGGATGTGCCATTCCATTTTGATAAAGAGCCTCACATAAAAACAGATAGGAGAGAGACAACAGATGGACAGGAGAGAGACAACAGATGGACAGGAGAGAGAGAGACAACAGATAGACAGGAGAGAGAGAGAGACAACAGATAGACAGGAGGGAGACAACAGATAGACAGGAGAGAGACAGAAGAGAACAGAAGAGAACAGGAGAGAGAACAGGAGAGAGACAGGGGACTCTGGCACTGACCCAATTCATGCGAGCATTAACATCTCAGCTGAGGAAAACAGTCATCCAATATGCTGAGTTAAGTGAGCGAGAAATGAAAGTAGCGAGTCACAGAACCTCACCACAAGATAAAGAGAGTCGGCGCCAAGGAAGGGTTTGTGGCAAGACTGTGATTGGCTGACGGAGGTTGCTGAGAATAGGTGAGCTTGGGAAGGCTGGAAAGTGAGTAGAGAGCTTGGGGAAATGGGTAGATCTAGCCTATAAAGGGAGGAGAACTATTTGGATGAAGATGTGATATGAGATGAGGAGGCAGCAGGAGGTTAGGGATGAGGAAGATTGGACGTGACATGAAATGATGAGACAGGAGGTGGCATGGGATGAGGAGACAGGAGGTGGTATGGGATGAGGAGACAGGAGGTGGTATGGGATGAGGAGACAGGAGGTGGTATGGGATGAGGAGACAGGAGGTGGTATGGGATGAGGAGACAGGAGGTGGTATGGGATGAGGAGACAGGAGGTGGTATGGGATGAGGAGACAGGAGGTGGTATGGGATGAGGAGACAGGAGGTGGTATGGGATGAGGAGACAGGAGGTGGTATGGGATGAGGAGACAAGAGGTGGTATGGGATGAGGAGACAGGAGGTGGTATGGGATGAGGAGACAGGATGAGGTATGGGATGAGGAGATAGGAGGTGGTATGGGATGAGGAGACAGGAGACAGGAGGTGGTATGGGATGAGGAGACAGGAGGTGGTATGGGATGAGGAGACAGGAGGTGGTATGGGATGAGGAGACAGGTGGTGGTATGGGATGAGGAGACAGGAGGTGGTATGGGATGAGGAGACAGGAGGTGGTATGGGATGAGGAGACAGGAGGTGGTATGGGATGAGGAGACAGGAGGTGGTATGGGATGAGGAGACAGGAGGTGGTATGGGATGAGGAGACAGGAGGTGGTATGGGATGAGGAGACAGGAGGTGGTATGGGATGAGGAGACAGGAGGTGGTATGGGATGAGGAGACAGGAGGTGGTATGGGATGAGGAGACAGGAGGTGGCATGGGATGAGGAGACAGGTGGTGGTATGGGATGAGGAGACAGGAGGTGGTATGGGATGAGGAGACAGGAGGTGGTATGGGATGAGGAGACAGGAGGTGGTATGGGATGAGGAGACAGGAGGTGGTATGGGATGAGGAGACAGCAGGTGGTATGGGATGAGGAGACAGGAGGTGGTATGGGATGAGGAGACAGGAGGAGGTATGGGATGAGGAGACAGGAGGTGGTATGGGATGAGGAGACAGGAGGTGGTATGGGATGAGGAGACAGCAGGTGGTATGGGATGAGGAGACAGGAGGTGGTATGGGATGAGGAGACAGGAGGTGGTATGGGATGAGGAGACAGGAGGTGGTATGGGATGAGGAGACAGGAGGTGGTATGGGATGAGGAGACAGCAGGTGGTATGGGATGAGGAGACAGGAGGTGGTATGGGATGAGGAGACAGGAGGTGGTATGGGATGAGGAGACAGGAGGTGGTATGGGATGAGGAAACAGGAGGTGGTATGGGATGAGGAGACAGGAGGTGGTATGGGATGAGGAGACAGGAGGTGGTATGGGATGAGGAGACAGGAGGTGGTATGGGATGAGGAGACAGGAGGTGGTATGGGATGAGGAGACAGGTGGTGGTATGGGATGAGGAGACAGGAGGTGGTATGGGATGAGGAGACAGGAGGTGGTATGGGATGAGGAGACAGGAGGTGGTATGGGATGAGGAGATAGGAGGTGGTATGGGATGAGGAGACAGGAGGTGGTATGGGATGAGGAGACAGGAGGTGGTATGGGATGAGGAGACAGGAGGTGGTATGGGATGAGGAGACAGGAGGTGGTATGGGATGAGGAGACAGCAGGTGACTAGACACCTAACCCCAGCTGCTCCTGGCGAGCCTGCAGTCGCCTTGCATGGTAGACGCGGTCGTCAATGTATGAATGAGTGAATGAATGGGTGAATGTGAGGCAGGATCTGTAAAGCGCTTTGGATAAAAGCACTATTTAAAAGCGGAGCATTTACCAAAAGCGCAGCGTTTATGTAACCCCGCAGAGAAGTAATGCAGTATGTGTCCTTGTTATAGATCAGCTGGTTTTCTTTCCATCTACCTCACAAATCAACTCACAAACATTGACGCATTTTCCATCGTGTTTATCGAGCTCCATTCCTAATCGGGACATGACTTACCGAAGAGCCTGCGGTGGAATATAAACTTCCCGGCAAACATTCCGGTGACAATAGCCATCAGCCACAACAGGACTTTCAAGACGCTCCAGCCTCCGCCGGGGTACTTGTTGATGATGAAGGAGAAGCAGTTCCCCACCACGATCATGTGAGCCTCCGTCTGGCTGTGGGAAACAGGATCCTCGGCAAAGATCAGGAAGTTGCAGAAGGTGACGAGGTAGGCCACGAACAGACGAGACCAAGGATGCTGGAAGTAGTAGCGGAAACAGGGATCTATATCCATCTTGATTGACCCCAAGTAACGGTCCACCTGAAAAGGAAGAGGAGGCGGTTACCGTGGTGACATCTGCAGCGGATTACACTGGAAACATTACAGATTTCAGGAGATTAAAGGGGAAATACCAACATTACAGACTGTGGCTATTACACTAAGAGCAGGACATACATGTGGGTTAGAGGGATTGAGTTGTCCCAACTCCCGTCTTTCAGTCCAGTCAACAAAACTGCTTCAGAGCGCCCTTCACAATCTGTATTTCTCTTCTATCCAATTAATTACCTGGAATGACCTTTGACGTAAGAGGTTCTCCCAAGACCATTCACTCTATCACATAATATAAAGCCTGTGAGGACATAGTCCCTACTGTTCCAGTCTGGTCACAAATCTCACATGTATAGCACCACCGTGGTGATATGTGGGTACCATTCTGCCAGGCAGTGTTTGGGTCTGTTCCCAGCATGAACTAATGTTCATTTCTGGACTACCGCGCCCCATGGCAGACATTTCCTTTTCTGACACTCCCAAATCTGTCCCTTCCTGTCTTCTCTGACCCTGTTTCCTAAAATATCCCAACTGGCAGTATGTCTGATGATATAAGGCCACGGTTATATAGAGAAGTGTCAAAACGGCTCATGCCGAATATCACATTTCACCACGGTCATGTGTGGTCTTGGTATATGTCCTTTCTTGGTCTTATGGTTCAGGGACGGTTTGCCAACGTCCCACATCTCACAGTGGATGATGTCCTTAATAATCACGAGACACAAATAAGAGTTTCCTTCAACCAATCACTAGACAGGAGAGTCTGAGACAGCATGCTTCATCCGGTGGTGATGATGATGATGATCAGTCCTCACAAAAAAAACGCCAAGTCTTTTTTCCACACACCACCTTTTTGTCTGGATCACCTTAATGAATGTGATTCAGTACGGACCAATAAGGACGGGCATACAAGCAACACAGGAAGTACCGAGCATATATATAAAATCCCATGAAGATCTCTCTCTCTCCTCGGGTCCTATAGTCATGTCGGCGGATAATAACACGCACCAGAGCGCACGCACGCGCCGCGAATAACACGCACCAGCACGCACGCACGCCCCGCGCCGCGCACTTACCTGTTCCACGCGCTGCTGCTCCGCGTATCTCACTCAGTCTGTGGCGCGAGGACGTGAAGCCCCGCACACGCACCCGCACCGCTCTTTATCATGCCTCATCTACGAGGTGCGGCACCCCCAAATCCTGTGCCATTGTACCGGCAGGACAGCGAGGCGCTGCTCCGTCAGCACGGCGGAAGCTTCTCGCTTGTCCCGGTCTGCGGTGATGATGATGATGATGGTAATGATGATGATGGTGATGCTGCTGGAGAGGCGCGCGGATGCCTCTATCCCCGCATACCATCAGTGCAATGCAATGTAACCACAGTCACACTGAGCGTCCCACTGGTGGCAGGGCGGGGGGGGGGGGGGGGGAGTCGAGTGGATGGAAGCAGCAGACTGGAAGCTTTTGGAAAAAAAGAAACCTCGTGGTGCTGCGGTGCCAATCCAGATGTTGTGTTAGGCAGGCTTTCAGAACAGTGCCCTGTCCGCGAAGTCGAGGAAATATGCCCCGTACGACAGGATTAGGCTTAAATAACATACACTATAACATACATTAAATATAACATACATTATGTATGCATAGCACACATTAAATATAATCTGAAATGTCGCAATACTTGAATTAAACATAATTTGAATATTGCATAATGTATCGTCCTTGCTTGGAGACTACATGTGCAATTTAAATGGCCTACTTTGCACACTTTTTTAATTGTGAAAATATTATGAAACTTAACACGAGCCTTATTTGTAGAGATTCTGATATGCCTTATGGAATACATTGATGTAGAAATTAGAAAATAACCCTTATCACATTGTGCTGCTGGGCTGTACGTGTGAAATGATGCATCCACAATTAATAATAATGTGCCATATATCTACTTAGGTAGATTCTACAGAGGAAATCAGACAATCTCAGGCTGGGTGGCGATAGACTCCTTTAGTCTGTGCTAATTTGGACATTATTAGTTTGAATTGCAAAAATGTACACATACTATATTGCATATAATGTGTCAGATGTCACTCAAACTAGACGGCAGATCCTCTGTTCCTGATAAAATGCCGTACTATGTAATATATTCAATTAGCTGATTTCTATATTTTGAACGATGTCCAATGTAATCCGATCAGATGTTTCATGCTGAACCACGTGACCACACGCCGAACCACGTGACCCCGTGCTGATGACGTCACCCCAACTTACTGTAGTGCGGCCGCTTCCTAGTTCCTACTTCCTTGGTTTTCTGCTTCATCGACCAACCTCCTTCACGATAAAACGGCAAAATGTCCCACCAAACTGGCATACTGGGTAGCTATTACACTTGTCTTGCGACGTCGCTGTGTGCATATTGTCTCATTTGATGCATCTCAATTGTAAATTGTGCCTTTTATTAGGATTCTGACACTATGTATGCATCAGTTAACTAACGTTAGCAAGCTAGCTGTAGGAAGCTCATTTGTACCGGGGATCCCTCTAGCTGGCTACTAGGCAACATATAATTACTGATTTGATGTGCAGGGTAGCTATATTATCAGCTATAGCTACAGTACAAAGCTTTATCATGTGTCTTAAAAGCGTCGGTTTTATTCCAGCTGAGTGCCACTTGTTTCTAAGGGGACGTTGAGCGTTCGGTTTCGGGCAACGCCTTCATTGACTCAACTGTCTCGGTGTGGTATGATCAGAATAGACCCATATTGTCAGTTGTACAACTGAATGCCTTCAACTGAAATGTGTCCTGTGCATTTTACCCAACCCTGAGGTGCAGGGGGCAGACCTAATCAGTCCCTAACCACTAGGCCACCTTGCCGCCCAAACAATATGAACAATAGTAATATGGTAATAATAATATAGTCCTGACAACCGCAACCTGTCAGCCACACGGTAACATTAAGTGATGTCAGGCAATGGACGCTATAAATTGTAGTGTGGGTAGGTTTTATTTCAGAGTTATTGGGTTATTAGGAAATACAGCAGGTATAGAGGTGGTATATGGTGAAGGTTGCGTGGCGCATGGATCACGTGATCCAAATGTCACATTCACATGTCCATGGCTGCGCGTGGATCACAATTAGCATACTACGGTTTATAATGATGGTGATCAAGGATCAGATCTGTGAACGGCTTTAACCTTTTGGGTGAAGGTATAGGCGTAGGCCACTACCAGGAAGGTGTCCTAATATGCCAAAAGCTAGTCAACTAGTTACTGAATCTTGATTTAGGCTCGGTTTTGTTTTGATCTTCAAAACGACTGAAAGTTATTTTGCTTGTAATGGATGACAGTAACTGCATTTGAGGGTTAAGCTTTTCATTGAAGACTACATCTGGCTAGATGCATGCTTGTCTGATTTTAGTGCAGAGCTTCCGCCCAAATTAAAGAAGCAATCTAACTTCCCCTCTGTTTTCTTCTAGCTGGTAACGAGGTAAAGAATATCTTTGCCAGTGCAAAGAGTGGAGACCAATATCGACTGCTAAAGATTGTTATTGAGGATGGTAATTGTTTTCAGTTGACGTCTCACTAAATTGTACTTATACCTCAAATGAAAAGAAAACAGTTATCTTATTTTATACATCAATATTTACAAACCGTTTAACTTTTTTACTGTGAATACTGAATTCCAATGTGTGTGTTACAGAGCAGCTTGCTTTGGGCATTACGAAGAAAGCATCGAAGTCATGGGATCAAGAGTATGACTCCTTAGTTCTACCTCTCCTGGAGGATGACCTGCCATCGTATATCCTGTACCGGCTGGACTCCTCCAACAACCAGGGCTATGAATGGATCTTCCTTGCCTGGTCACCTGACCGTTCTCCTGTAAGGAAGTAATCTGAACCACAGATGTCACCTTCGCTTACACAGGGCTTTCTCTCTCTCTCTCTCTCTCTCTCTCTCTGTCGCTGTCTCTGTCTCTGCATGCAGGCACAATTCAATCTCACAGCAGGATACCTTGTCTGGGTCAGCCTACATGACCCTAGTGTTGGTGATCCTATATGTGGTTCATGTGTGCTGCAGAAAAGTACAAATGGAACATTTAGCTTTTCTCTTGCTCGCTCATTTAGAGATGCATTGGATTATGTTGCCCAGTTAAGACCCTGAAAATGTTTTAGGGACAAGGGGTGAAATTCACCTGGCTTCTACGCTAATATCAGTCAGACCGTGATATTGTTGTGGGAGGGACAACATAGCCTGGAGTAGCATCCTTTTTAAACTGACACAACAGGGTTCGACGTTCCAACTCACTGTCCTGAGGCGAAAGCCCGCACGCCCGGACTTGTCTGGGAAGTTGCAGAGGTTTCAAAACACCCGCACGTGTGACTGAACCAGGCACACGGCCTGCATTTAGCTGGTTCCGGCGTATTCTCTAATGCATGACATTTGAAACAGGTGCGACACAAGATGCTATACGCTGCTACCAGGGCGACCGTGAAGAAGGAATTTGGCGGGAACATTATTAAAGACGAACTCTTCGGCACCACAAAGGTCGGTCGGATTTTCCTGTGTTTGATTTGTGAAGTCTTTCTAGAATGAGGAGCTCGCCTCCGAGAATCAGACTCGCCATCTGAGATTTGATTGAACTCCAAGTGGAGATGTCGACTTAAATCGGCGTTCACTTGTATGAAATGGGAATCCATAGAATTGGGAATCGCAATGGCAATCATGTTTGCAGGTTACACATTTGAAGACATACCGTGTATAACAAAAATGTTTGTAGTGTGTATGACTACTAGTTGCAATCAGGAGGCCAATGACCATGCGGTTCTCTCCTAATTCCCCCCTGCACCTCAGGAGGATATGTCTCTGAAGGGTTACAAGAAGTTCCTGGTGTCTGAGGCAGCACCACATCCGCTGACCGCTGCTGAGGAGGAGCTGAGACAGATCAAACTCAGTGAGGTAAACGCATGATAAAAAGACATTCTGCCGGTTGAGTCTGTTTGAATACCAGCGGATTCAACAGCCCGTCCCCTCGTGTACGTAAGCCAACCGTTCTCAAAAGGGAGATCCAGACTCGCGCAGAGCGTTCTTTCGGTGTGCTTCTGACTGCTCAGGAAGGCCACCAATATCGACGGCTTGGGATTGTGTTTTTTCCAAAAGCGGGTGTTGAATATTCATGATGTCTGGTGAGCCCCCCGACGAGACCTCGTCGTCAGCAGTACAGGAGGGCATAATGCTGACCTGACGCTGTGAGTTACTGGAGAGGTGCTGATATATATTGAAACTAGAGGATGTTGGCAGACAGAGGTCGTGGCGTCCTGTATAGGCAGAGACCCCTGGCTGTAATAACGGGTTGTTTTTAGACTATAAATGTCCGGATGAGCAGAAAGCAGGATTATTGAGATGTCTCACTGAATACACAGCTTCCCCGTCCAACGGGAGGGCCCACCTTCAAAAATTGTGATTAATGATTATTTGATACTTTGCATAGGAGAGCACTAGGGCATGTAATGTGGTAGACTTAAGTTCTATCACACACTACGGATTTTTCTCACATATTCCATTTCCTGCTGTTTTGGAGTGAGGGTGTGATGAATAAAAAAAAGCTGTGACTACGACGTGCGCTTCGATTTTTTTTTTAAGCGCTCAGCCTCAAACAAAACCAGATGTGGTGCTTTTTTAGGAAATAACTTTTTTTGTTCGCTGCACAGCCTGTTTGTCACAAACACCATTGTATTCCAGCTCCTTATAAGGAAGTAGTCTGAGGAGCAGTATGTCACACCCCCTCTAATACAGCCAATAAGACAGCTAAAAGGGAGAAACCAGGAAGTCAGGCGAGCATCGCTCCCAGCTGGACATCTGCCGGCCAACGATAATACAACATTAATCTGTTTGGGAGCAAAGAGGCTTTGAAATGCGTGTTCATCATGTATGTTCGTGCGGAAGAGGATCGATTAAACCCACAATCCTTTTAGTACACGAGGCGGGTGACAGCTTTTCATTCAACGAACAGGTCTCTAAAAATAGCTGCAATCCATCAGTGTAATCCCCATTCCAACTGGTGTTTAAGGTGATTCAAAAGAGCTGTGTCACACCCACCCAGATATAAACTCCCAGTCAATATCTGCATATACCCACCCGCATATAAACTCCCAGTCAATATCTGCATATACCCACCCGCATATAAACTCCCAGTCAATATCTGCATATACCCACCCGCATATAAACTCCCAGTCAATATCTGCATATACCCACCCGCATATAAACTCCCAGTCAATATCTGTATATACCCACCCACATATAAACTCCCAGTCAATATCTGCATATACCCACCCACATATAAACTCCCAGTCAATATCTGCATATACCCACCCGCATATAAACTCCCAGTCAATATCTGCATATACCCACCCGCATATAAACTCCCAGTCAATATCTGTATATACCCACCCACATATAAACTCCCAGTCAATATCTGCATATACCCACCCACATATAAACTCCCAGTCAATATCTGTATATACCCACCCACATATAAACTCCCAGTCAATATCTGTATATACCCACCCACATATAAACTCCCAGTCAATATCTGCAAATACCCACCCGCATATAAACTCCCAGTCAATATCTGCAAATACCCACCCACATATAATATAATATATCTGACATATAATATATCTGTATATATTAATATGCGGAGAATCCCATGTGAAAAGGGATGAATGTTCCAGAGTTTTTGTCGTATATGTTTCGTCTTAATTTAGGTATTATTTCATTCATTTGTACTGGTTTGTTTTTGTTGCGATCACATCTGCTAACTGTGTTGTTAACAGGCTATTGGCTATGGGTATCGGTCTGTCATTTGGTCGCCAGGGCATCTGTAGTGGTGACCACATTAAGGACAGCGCTGTGCTGAGTGCCGCTGTCTGTTGTGTGTGTGTTGTGTTCAGGTGAATACCGACATCAGTGTGGACACCAAGCAACAGACGCTCCAGGGAGTGGCGTTCCCCATGCACGGGGAAGCTGTCAAGGCACTGGAGAGGTACAGGGACAAACAAGTCAACTATGTACAACTGGTAAGGATTCCACCCACCCAGCAGGATGCTGTGGGTTCATGGTGACATTAAGAGCAACATTAATTAGCATGCAACATTTGTACAGAGTACAGACAGGTTCATCTCATTGGCTGGGCCTGTCAGTGTAACAACGTCTGCCCACGCCCACTCACAGCCTGTGGTCTCATTGGCTGGGCCTGTCAGTGTAACAACGTCTGCCCACGCCCACTCACAGCCTGTGGTCTCATTGGCTGGGCCTGTCAGTGTAACAACCTCTGCCCACGCCCACTCACAGCCTGTGGTCTCATTGGCTGGGCCTGTCAGTGTAACAACGTCTGCGCACGCCCACTCACAGCCTGTGGTCTCTACTAGATTTTCCATTTTTTACCTGTCGTTTTGCCTCTTGAGATGTTCAAACAACACTTATAGAGTGGTCTAGGTAAATAAAAAGTATAACATGGCTGACGCTGTAAAGTCAATGTGGACGAAATCACTGAGGAATTTTCCGGCACCAATATTAAATCTATGCCACGAAGAATTAAGGCAGTTCTGAAGGCATGGGGGTCCAGCTCAGTACTAGCAAGGTGTACCTAATAAAGTGGCCTGTGAGTGTGCACTGTTAAGCCAAAACATTATGACCACTCACAGGTCATGGCAAATAACGTTGATCATATCCTAACAGAAGGGACATGGGTCCAGGTTTGGGTAGATAAGGTGGTCAGAGAACATGTTAATGATGATTATATTTACAGGCTAAACACATGTATGATTTTAAGTGCACACGCAGTAGGCCACACGCAGTAGGCCGTATGCAGTAGTCCGTACGCAGTAGGCCGTATTTCAGTAGCCCGTATTGCAGTAGTTTGTTTGCAGTAGCCCATATGCAGTTAGCTGCACAACACAAATAACACTTGATCAGAGGGTCATTTTGTGACCGTCACATCTGTTTTATTCATCAGGATTTTATTTCTACCCTTCATAGGAAATCGACTTTGCCAAAGAGCTCATAAAGTTGTCCAACACTGAACCGACCGAGGTGAAAGACCTGCCGAGGAGGATTCCCACAGAATCAGCCCGCTATCACTTCTTCCGCTACAACCATTCCCATGAGGGAGACTATCTGGAGTCCACAGGTCTTTACACAGACACCCTACAGCGCTGTTGAACACTCAACACCGTTTACATAGAGAAAATCAATTAAGTTCATTAGTGCCGTGTCTCAATATGACAGGATGTTGCTTATTGCTCTTTGTTTTACAGTGTTTATTTATTCCATGCCGGGATACAAGTGCAGCATCAAAGAGAGAATGCTTTATTCCAGCTGCAAAAACCCCCTGGTGGACATGGTTGAAAACAACATGCATATTGAGATTTTAAAGAAGGTAAGGAATTATGGGCTGTGCAGTTTTATCTGGATTACGCAACAATTACAACATGGGTTTATTAGATTTGGTGATTCATGTGATTTTGGAGGTGATCTTTGTGTTTTTACGATTTAGAAACATAGTGTTTTACTCTCAGGTTTTGGGTTAACAACATTTTGATTCAGGAAGTCAACTGAGTTGACATGGAATTCACTTCTTCAATCTGTTTTATTGTTTATTAGCTAGTACAGCAGCACTGATATGGCTGTAGGCCGAATTCTCATCCCATGGTGGTGTTGTTCGTGGTTTTTAGGAGCTTCAAACATTTTAGATCCCAGTGCCGCAACCCTGGCTTCTAACTGTGTGTGTCCTTGTGTGTCCACAGCTGGAGATAGACAACGGGGACGAGCTGACCCCTGACTTCCTGTACGAGGAGGTCCATCCCAAGCAGCACGCGCACAGGCAGGCTTTTGCCAAACCAAAAGGCCCCGGTGGAAAGAGAGGTGTACGGCGTATCACCAGACCGCCTGGTGAGGAAGAAGAGGAAGACTAAAACCTGCATCACCAGACCGCCTAAAGACGAGGAAGACTAAACCCCTCTTCCCACCACAGTCACACACACACACACACACAGACACACGCGCTTCATTATGGAACATTCCGGGTGTTCATGGAGGGAAAGCCTATTCGACACCTCATCTTAAAATCCTTCCGAGCCCACGCAGAGATTGAACTATGCACGCCGATGGACAACTGACCTGAAACAAGCACTTGAGAATGTCTATTTGTAGCCTGCCAAAATGGACGGCGTCTGAGCGTGTGTGTAATCGTGTAATAGTTCGCGCTGTTTTACTGAGCTGTTCAGACGTCAAAACGAGCGTCTTCACGCTGTCGTCTTTAAGACCAAAACAGAACCGATACGCCGTTGCGATTTCATGTGAATTGGTGCCAATGTGGTGAAACCCTCTCCTCCACGAGTCCGTCATTCCTACCGCTCTGAGGTCGATGTCAAATTATCCGTTTCCCGTGTCGGACGTCTCCATTGCTATATGTGCACAGCTACGAAGAGGTTCACGCCCCACCCCTCTCCTCCTCCCCAGAAGAAAATGTATATTTGCTCATGTCATTTTAATACAGTGTTTTTTTTATATTGGGAAATGTCTTTTTTGATAAGTGGTTTACATAAAACACATCTGCTGAGAAACCAATTTTTCTATGCAAGAGCTGTATATAGTGTAGATGTTGGTGACGGTCTGTATCTATCTATGGTATCAATGGGGGCCTGTGTGAATAGAGAAAGGCCCAGCGTATGTTGTGAAAAGATGGCTGCCCCAGAAACGGGGAATGGAAGATTCAACGGAATTTCTCTCTCCCACATTACCTTCTCTACTGAATGTTGTAAAAGCCAAACCACTAGATTAACACCTCTTCACATAAGGGAATACCTTCTCATAGGAACTGTCATGGCAAAGAATAGAAAAATAAATGTATTGAAATCACATACTGGGGGTGTGGTGTTTTCTTTCATATAGCATGGATGGTAAATGACATGATTGTTTATTAAACTCACAGGAACAGAATGCAATTCAACAATACAAAATTGGAAAGATTCATTTAAATATAGTTTTTTTTAACAAACAAATACCAAAATATGTTAAACACATAAGCTCGGTTTGAGGAAAAACAGTTGACTATGGAATACGGCATGTTGCCTAAACTTCACTTGGCACCCGGCTCTTCCAGTGAAATGCTCTTGACAACATCTTCAAGCTCTGACAGGACCTATAAAAGTCAATGAAATATATAAGTGCAGTAAAGATAATAACCTGATAGTGTTGGCTGCCAGCTCCCAAGTCCTTGTGGTAATCACAAACTATTTCTGCCATATGAGTGGCTGACACATAGAATATAGAGTACAATAAGTGCTACCAACTGTCACCTCTTTAGTCAGTGGCCGTTTGTTCTTCTTGTCATTGAGACAGTCGCTGGCTAAGGAGTAGGTTCTCTCTACTAACAAGAGGTCCCAGTTGCTCATCTTCTGGTCCACAAACTCCTCCAGGGTCATCTCGTCCTCGTCGATTTCATCCTTCATCTCCATCTGGGACAATCAAAACGATCAGAAAAAGGCAGCTACGTGACCACATTCATCAGCTGTTAATGATAAATACACGGTGAGACAGTTGAGATGTTGCTTTAATCATTTACAGCGGACCAAGACAAACAATCCCACACAGAACCAATCAGTGGCATTTTAATTGATAATTTAACAGTAAATAATGTGACTTTGCTTACCAGGAACTTGGGTTCGCGGTTTTCATCGACTGGCGGCTGTCCAGATAATATTTCCAGCAACACCTGTGAATGACAGAGACCTTAATTACCTGTGACTCTAAAGCCTTCTATACATACAGCAGGCATTATCTAAGGAAATGTATGCTTCTGTTCCCAGAGCTGCCAGACAGCCTACACAGAATTACACATTTAGGGTTAACAGTGATGTAACAGTAATGACTCTGACTTCAGGGTTAACAGTAGAGATTCAGACTTCAGGGTTAACATTAATGATTCAGACTTCAGTGTTAACAGTAAGGATTCTGACTTCAGTGTTAACAGTAATGATTCTGACTTCAGGGTTAACAGTAATGATTCTGACTTTAGGGTTAACAGTAATGATTCTGACTTCAGGGTTAACATTAATGATTCAGACTTCAGTGTTAACAGTAATGATTCTGACTTCAGGGTTAACAGTAATGATTCTGACTTTAGGGTTAACAGTAATGATTCTGACTTCAGTGTTAACAGTAATGATTCTGACTTTAGGGTTAACAGTAATGATTCTGACTTCAGGGTTAACATTAATGATTCAGACTTCAGTGTTAACAGTAATGATTCTGACTTCAGGGTTAACAGTAATGATTCTGACTTCAGGGTTAACAGGAACAGAAATGTCTGTCAGATTCAGTTTTCATTTCACCTGCCGTTTAGCCATCGTTTTAATATTATTGCCAGTGTTCAAAATTAGGGTGTGAGGCAATACTAAAACACTTTTTCTCAACTGTATGGTAGTGGAATAATGTCAGGGGTCTGTCCTATTTCTCAATGTTGGCGTGTGGCCTAATCAATATAATATCACATCAATGTTGTTGTGGATTTCCCACTTTGCTGTGGAATATCTACCCACAGTCCCACAGTCGTACTCCCATTGAGTGTACACAACTCACCACTCCAAAACTGTAGATGTCTGATTTGGGAGTGATCTCACCCCTTAGTGCCTCTTTAGCCATGTACGCCGTTGTACCCACAATCCTCTCTGTCATTTCTGTCGATGACGATCTTGTGGCTGATGCTCGGGTTAACCCAAAGTCTGAGATCTTCGGCACAAACGATTCATCCAACAGAATATTGGCACTGCCGGATAGAAGTTAATATAGCACTAGTTTACTGTGTATAAAAGTATTACATTTTGTCCAGGATTACTGTGCCATAACAAATGAATGGTGAAAATGTCCAGATTTACCTCTTGACATCTCTATGGACGTGGTTGTTCCTGTGCAAATAATCCAAGCCTCTGGCTGTTCCCAGAGCAATTAAACATCTCCGGTGCCAAGAAAGCGGGGTGCTGTTGTCCTACAAGAAGAAAAAACTCAGGAATGTTCCAAATAGACTTAATATGAAAATAAATTATTTTTGTTACATACTTGGACATATTGAAATCTAATCTTAACGATAACACCATTGACAGACACGTGGCATAAAGAAAGAATTACACTGAAAGAGTATACTTAAATATAATGCATCGATCAAAAATCTAAAGAAATGCAAAATTTAAAGAGAAAATACGTACACCCCTTGCCTCAACAGCTGGTGTTCTGGCTGGTTCAGCACATCATAATGTAGCTGTTTCTAATAACTTTGTATAATTATTTTACATCAACTGGGAGCAATTTTGGCCCACTCTTCTTCACAGTACTTCACTCTAGTGATTTTACTGCGTCATATTTGACGGTTTTCTTGGATGCCTGGCCGCTTGAAGTCCACCTCCAACATTTGACTGACAGTCCATAACCATACATTTCTTATTTTTTGGCAACTCTCTAGTAACTTTTACTTGTGTGTTTGTTCTGTTCAATGTTTGGTTTAGCTTCAGAATTGTGACAGAATACTCTGCGGAAAAGACAATATGGACATCATGGTTGACTCAATGTGTGCAAGTTGGCCAGCTCCTGGGGCAGCCAAGCAGCACCAAACCCTAATTTCACAACCTCCATGCTTGACTGCCGGAACGTTTGTCGTCTCTGAGGCTGTGTTTTCTTTGTGCCCAAAATAGTCTGGCATCGCAGCTAAATAATTCCACCTTTGGCCCGTCTGTCCAGAACACATGGTTCCAGAGGTTTTAACCCAGATCTTTACCAAAGTGTGGTTGGGCAAACATCAGTTGATATTCACTCCATTATATGGTTTGATGGCAGATGCTTCTGCCTTCATTGAATTTCTAGATGATGCATCTGACAGTTGAGAGATGTACGTGACATTTCCTCCTGGTCTTTCTCCTGAAGGCTTTCGATTTTAGCATTATGTTTCCGCACACCCACATGGTTAAATATGAACCAGACCACATTTCTAATCTTTACGGTGGATCAGACCCTCTCAGGTTCCCCTCTAAAAGATTGTATAATCATTTCCATCTGACTTTTCCAAATGAGGAAATTGCATTTCTGTATTAACTGCATAGGCCGTTTCAACACTAGGTTTAAAAAAAATGTGGTTTGAATTCGGCTCAATCATCCATGCGTCAAAATTAAAGAAAAGACAACTTTCCGCGGGGTGTGCGTACATGTCGTTCACACGACTGTTGTCTATGGTAGCATTAATGGGATATACCAGGCTGATATAGCCTGGCTAACTCAAACAACACCTAGATCTAATGTTACCCAAGCAAATGTTTAGAGTGTAGGCCTACCAGGCATGCCAGTCGGTCTAGCAGTGAACCATTGGACATGTAGACATACAGCAAACAAGGGTGATGGCCCTCGCGTGAAAAGCCGACCATGTCGACCAGATTCTCATGTTTCAACCTGAAAAACAACACCAGAATAAACATTATTATCAGATAAACACTTAGTTGTCTATTCCATAAACCAGAATGACAACGGAGAGTAAATACAACTCCCTATGACTAGTCTCTCAGGACGTTTCTCTGGTAATTATCCCTCCGATTATAAATGACAGTTATAATGGTCACATGTTACAGTAGTTCTACCTGCTAGATATGCGACCAACAAGAGAACAGTAAAGATTTCAATGGAAAAGATTGACTTGCGTCATCAGAATGTCTATCTCCTGATGGAACTGGACACTCAGCTCGTCCGGCGAGATGTCTTCAGTCTACAGAGAAGGTGATTCAAGTTCAGGAACATGCGCGAGTGTGCAGTTCGGTATGTTTTTCGGTATGTTTTTTTTTTCGGTATGGTTCCGGTATGCGGTACGATTTCATGCGTTCAACGGGAAACACTTCACCCACTATGTGCAGTTTCTTGACGGCCACGGGCTTGTCTTGTATGTGCCCATAGTAGACCGTTCCGAAGCCGCCCTCACCAAGTCGACTCCCGCCCTGATTTACTGGCCTCTCGTCGAAGTTACCCGTTATCCTCTTCAGCTCGTCAAATGAAAGCCTGAGAAAACCTGAGGACCATACGGGCAAATCCCCATCAGTTCTTCGCGCTGTACCAGTGTATTGGGTGTTACGCCAATGCTGCCCCCTCCTGGATAGTATCTGAACCATTAAGCCTTTCTGAGGAGTGAGGGGCGTATATGTTCAATATAACATGACTAATAGCTGTGGTATATGTAAGCAATAAAACATGAGCCAGTGGGGTATATGGTCAATATAACATGACTAATAGCTGTGGTATATGTAAGCAATAAGGCATGAGACAGTGGGGAATATGGTCAATATAACATGACTAATAGCTGTGGTATATGTAAGCAATAAGGCATGAGACAGTGGGGTATATGGTCAATATAACATGACTAATAGCTGTGGTATATGTAAGCAATAAGACATGAGACAGTGGGGTATATGATCAATATAACATGACTTATAGCTGTGGTAAGGCATGAGACAGTGGGGAATATGGTCAATATAACATGACTAATAGATGTGGTATATGTAAGCAATAAAGCATGAGACAGTGGGGTATATGGTCAATATAACATGACTTATAGCTGTGGTAAGGCATGAGACAGTGGGGAATATGGTCAATATAACATGACTAATAGCTGTGGTATATGTAAGCAATAAGGCATGAGACAGTGGGGTATATGGTCAATATAACATGACTAATAGCTGTGGTATATGTAAGCAATAAGGCATGAGACAGTGGGGTATATGGTCAATATAACATGACTAATAGCTGTGGTATATGTAAGCAATAAGGCATGAGACAGTGGGGTATATGGTCAATATAACATGACTAATAGATGTGGTATATGTAAGCAATAAGGCATGAGACAGTGGGGTATATGGTCAATATAACATGACTAATAGCTGTGGTATATGTAAGCAATAAGACATGAGACAGTGGGGTATATGATCAATATAACATGACTTATAGCTGTGGTAAGGCATGAGACAGTGGGGAATATGGTCAATATAACATGACTAATAGATGTGGTATATGTAAGCAATAAAGCATGAGACAGTGGGGTATATGGTCAATATAACATGACTTATAGCTGTGGTAAGGCATGAGACAGTGGGGAATATGGTCAATATAACATGACTAATAGCTGTGGTATATGTAAGCAATAAGGCATGAGACAGTGGGGTATATGGTCAATATAACATGACTAATAGCTGTGGTATATGTAAGCAATAAGGCATGAGACAGTGGGGTATATGGTCAATATAACATGACTAATAGCTGTGGTATATGTAAGCAATAAGGCATGAGACAGTGGGGTATATGTTCAATATAACATAACTAATAGCTGTGGTATATGTAAGCAATAAGGCATGAGACAGTGGGGTATATGATCAATATAACATGACTAATAGCTGTGGTATATGTAAGCAATAAGGCATGAGACAGTGGGGTATATGGTCAATATAACATGACTAATAGCTGTGGTATATGTAAGCAATAAGGCATGAGACAGTGGGGTATATGGTCAATATAACATGACTAATAGCTGTGGTATATGTAAGCAATAAGGCATGAGACAGTGGGGTATATGATCAATATAACATGACTAATAGCTTTGGTATATGTAAGCAATAAGGCATGAGACAGTGGGGTATATGGTCAATATAACATGACTAATAGCTGTGGTATATGTAAGCAATAAGGCATGAGACAGTGGGGTATATGGTCAATATAACATGACTAATAGCTGTGGTATATGTAAGCAATAAGGCATGAGACAGTGGGGTATATGGTCAATATAACATGACTAATAGCTGTGGTAAGGCATGAGACAGTGGGGTATATGGTCAATATAACAGGACTAATAGCTGGGGTATATGTAAGCAATAAGGCATGAGACAGTGGGGTATATGATCAATATAACATGACTAATAGCTGTGGTAAGGCATGAGACAGTGGGGTATATGGTCAATATAACAGGACTAATAGCTGTGGTATATGTAAGCAATAAGGCATGAGACAGTGGGGTATATGTTCAATATAACATAACTAATAGCTGTGGTATATGTAAGCAATACGGCATGAGACAGTGGGGTATATGGTCAATATAACAAGACTAATAGCTGGGGTATATGTAAGCAATAAGGCATGAGACAGTGGGGTATATGGTCAATATAACATGACTAATAGCTGTGGTATATGTAAGCAATAAGGCATGAGACAGTGGGGTATATGGTCAATATAACATGACTAATAGCTGGGGTATATGTAAGCAATAAGGCATGAGACAGTGGGGTATATGGTCAATATAACATGACTAATAGCTGTGGTATATGTAAGCAATAAGGCATGAGACAGTGGGGTATATGATCAAAATAACATGACTAATAGATGTGGTATATGTAAGCAATAAGGCATGAGACAGTGGGGTATATGGTCAATATAACATGACTAATAGCTGTGGTATATGTAAGCAATAAGGCATGAGACAGTGGGGTATATGGTCAATATAACATAACTAATAGCTGTGGTATATGTAAGCAATAAGGCATGAGACAGTGGGGTATATGGTCAATATAACATGACTAATAGCTGTGGTATATGTAAGCAATAAGGCATGAGACAGTGGGGTATATGATCAAAATAACATGACTAATAGCTGTGGTATATGTAAGCAATAAGGCATGAGACAGTGGGGTATATGGTCAATATAACATGACTAATAGCTGTGGTATATGTAAGCAATAAGGCATGAGACAGTGGGGTATATGGTCAATATAACATAACTAATAGCTGTGGTATATGTAAGCAATAAGGCATGAGACAGTGGGGTATATGGTCAATATAACATGACTAATAGCTGTGGTATATGTAAGCAATAAGGCATGAGACAGTGGGGTATATGGTCAATATAACAAGACTAATAGCTGGGGTATATGTAAGCAATAAGGCATGAGACAGTGGGGTATATGATCAATATAACATGACTAATAGCTGTGGTAAGGCATGAGACAGTGGGGTATATGGTCAATATAACATGACTAATAGCTGTGGTAAGGCATGAGACAGTGGGGTATATGGTCAATATAACAGGACTAATAGCTGTGGTATATGTAAGCAATAAGGCATGAGACAGTGGGGTATATGTTCAATATAACATAACTAATAGCTGTGGTATATGTAAGCAATAAGGCATGAGACAGTGGGGTATATGGTCAATATAACAAGACTAATAGCTGGGGTATATGTAAGCAATAAGGCATGAGACAGTGGGGTATATGGTCAATATAACATGACTAATAGCTGTGGTATATGTAAGCAATAAGGCATGAGACAGTGGGGTATATTGTCAATATAACATGACTAATAGCTGGGGTATATGTAAGCAATAAGGCATGAGACAGTGGGGTATATGGTCAATATAACATGACTAATAGCTGTGGTATATGTAAGCAATAAGGCATGAGACAGTGGGGTATATGATCAAAATAACATGACTAATAGCTGTGGTATATGTAAGCAATAAGGCATGAGACAGTGGGGTATATGGTCAATATAACATGACTAATAGCTGTGGTATATGTAAGCAATAAGGCATGAGACAGTGGGGTATATGGTCAATATAACATGACTAATAGATGTGGTATATGTAAGCAATAAGGCATGAGACAGTGGGGTATATGGTCAATATAACATGACTAATAGCTGTGGTATATGTAAGCAATAAGGCATGAGACAGTGGGGTATATGATCAAAAAAACATGACTAATAGCTGTGGTATATGTAAGCAATAAGGCATGAGACAGTGGGGTATATGGTCAATATAACATGACTAATAGCTGTGTATATGTAAGCAATAAGGCATGAGACAGTGGGGTATATGGTCAATATAACATGACTAATAGATGTGGTATATGTAAGCAATAAGGCATGAGACAGTGGGGTATATGGTCAATATAACATGACTAATAGATGTGGTATATGTAAGCAATAAGGCATGAGACAGTGGGGTATATGGTCAATATAACATGACTTATAGCTGTGGTATATGTAAGCAATAAGGCATGAGACAGTGGGGTATATGATCAATATAACATGACTTATAGCTGTGGTATATGTAAGCAATAAGGCATGAGACAGTGGGGTATATGGTCAATATAACATGACTAATAGCTGTGGTATATGTAAGCAATAAGGCATGAGACAGTGGGGTATATGGTCAATATAACATGACTAATAGCTGTGGTATATGTAAGCAATAAGGCATGAGACAGTGGGGTATATGGTCAATATAACATGACTAATAGCTGTGGTATATGTAAGCAATAAGGCATAAGACAGTGGGGTATATGGTCAATATAACATGACTAATAGCTGTGGTATATGTAAGCAATAAGGCATGAGACAGTGGGGTATATGGTCAATATAACATGACTAATAGCTGTGGTATATGTAAGCAATAAGGCATGAGACAGTGGGGTATATGGTCAATATAACATGACTAATAGCTGTGGTATATGTAAGCAATAAGGCATGAGACAGTGGGGTATATGGTCAATATAACATGACTAATAGCTGTGGTATATGTAAGCAATAAGGCATGAGACAGTGGGGTATATGGTCAATATAACATGACTAATAGCTGTGGTATATGTAAGCAATAAGGCATGAGACAGTGGGGTATATGGTCAATATAACATGACTAATAGCTGTGGTATATGTAAGCAATAAGGCATGAGACAGTGGGGTATATGGTCAATATGACATGACTAATAGCTGTGGTATATGTAAGCAATAAGGCATGAGACAGTGGGGTATATGGTCAATATAACATGACTAATAGCTGGGGTATATGTAAGCAATAAGGCATGAGACAGTGGGGTATATGGTCAATATAACATGACTAATAGCTGTGGTATATGTAAGCAATAAGGCATGAGACAGTGGGGTATATGGTCAATATAACATGACTAATAGCTGTGGTAAGGCATGAGACAGTGGGGTATATGGTCAATATAACATGACTAATAGATGTGGTATATGTAAGCAATAAGGCATGAGACAGTGGGGTATATGGTCAATATAACATGACTAATAGCTGTGGTATATGTAAGCAATAAAGCATGAGACAGTGGGGTATATGGTCAATATAACATGACTAATAGCTGTGGTATATGTAAGCAATAAAGCATGAGACAGTGGGGTATATGGTCAATATAACATGACTAATAGCTGTGGTATATGTAAGCAATAAGGCATGAGACAGTGGGGTATATGGTCAATATAACATGACTAATAGCTGTGGTATATGTAAGCAATAAGGCATGAGACAGTGGGGTATATGGTCAATATAACATGACTAATAGCTGTGGTATATGTAAGCAATAAGGCATGAGACAGTGGGGTATATGGTCAATATAACATGACTAATAGCTGTGGTATATGTAAGCAATAAGGCATGAGACAGTGGGGTATATGATCAAAATAACATGACTAATAGCTGTGGTATAAGTAAGCAATAAGGCATGAGACAGTGGGGTATATGGTCAATATAACATGACTAATAGCTGTGGTATATGTAAGCAATAAGGCATGAGCCAGTGGGGTATATGGTCAATATAACATGACTAATAGATGTGGTATATGTAAGCAATAAGGCATGAGACAGTGGGGTATATGGTCAATATAACATGACTAATAGATGTGGTATATGTAAGCAATAAGGCATGAGACAGTGGGGTATATGGTCAATATAACATGACTAATAGCTGTGGTATATGTAAGCAATAAGGCATGAGACAGTGGGGTATATGATCAATATAACATGCCTAATAGCTGTGGTAAGGCATGAGACAGTGGGGTATATGGTCAATATAACATGACTAATAGCTGTGGTATATGTAAGCAATAAGGCATGAGACAGTGGGGTATATGGTCAATATAACATGACTAATAGCTGTGGTATATGTAAGCAATAAGGCATGAGACAGTGGGGTATATGGTCAATATAACATGACTAATAGCTGTGGTATATGTAAGCAATAAGGCATGAGACAGTGGGGTATATGGTCAATATAACATGACTAATAGCTGTGGTATATGTAAGCAATAAGGCATGAGACAGTGGGGTATATGGTCAATATAACATGACTAATAGCTGTGGTATATGTAAGCAATAAGGCATGAGACAGTGGGGTATATGGTCAATATAACATGACTAATAGCTGTGGTATATGTAAGCAATAAGGCATGAGACAGTGGGGTATATGGTCAATATGACATGACTAATAGCTGTGGTATATGTAAGCAATAAGGCATGAGACAGTGGGGTATATGGTCAATATAACATGACTAATAGCTGGGGTATATGTAAGCAATAAGGCATGAGACAGTGGGGTATATGGTCAATATAACATGACTAATAGCTGTGGTATATGTAAGCAATAAGGCATGAGACAGTGGGGTATATGGTCAATATAACATGACTAATAGCTGTGGTAAGGCATGAGACAGTGGGGTATATGGTCAATATAACATGACTAATAGATGTGGTATATGTAAGCAATAAGGCATGAGACAGTGGGGTATATGGTCAATATAACATGACTAATAGCTGTGGTATATGTAAGCAATAAGGCATGAGACAGTGGGGTATATGGTCAATATAACATGACTAATAGCTGTGGTATATGTAAGCAATAAAGCATGAGACAGTGGGGTATATGGTCAATATAACATGACTAATAGCTGTGGTATATGTAAGCAATAAGGCATGAGACAGTGGGGTATATGGTCAATATAACATGACTAATAGCTGTGGTATATGTAAGCAATAAGGCATGAGACAGTGGGGTATATGGTCAATATAACATGACTAATAGCTGTGGTATATGTAAGCAATAAGGCATGAGACAGTGGGGTATATGGTCAATATAACATGACTAATAGCTGTGGTATATGTAAGCAATAAGGCATGAGACAGTGGGGTATATGGTCAATATAACATGACTAATAGCTGTGGTATATGTAAGCAATAAGGCATGAGACAGTGGGGTATATGGTCAATATAACAAGACTAATAGCTGGGGTATATGTAAGCAATAAGGCATGAGACAGTGGGGTATATGATCAATATAACATGACTAATAGCTGTGGTAAGGCATGAGACAGTGGGGTATATGGTCAATATAACATGACTAATAGCTGTGGTATATGTAAGCAATAAGGCATGAGACAGTGGGGTATATGGTCAATATAACATGACTAATAGCTGTGGTATATGTAAGCAATAAGGCATGAGACAGTGGGGTATATGGTCAATATAACATGACTAATAGCTGTGGTATATGTAAGCAATAAGGCATGAGACAGTGGGGTATATGGTCAATATAACAAGACTAATAGCTGGGGTATATGTAAGCAATAAGGCATGAGACAGTGGGGTATATGATCAATATAACATGACTAATAGCTGTGGTAAGGCATGAGACAGTGGGGTATATGGTCAATATAACATGACTAATAGCTGTGGTAAGGCATGAGACAGTGGGGTATATGGTCAATATAACAGGACTAATAGCTGTGGTATATGTAAGCAATAAGGCATGAGACAGTGGGGTATATGTTCAATATAACATAACTAATAGCTGTGGTATATGTAAGCAATAAGGCATGAGACAGTGGGGTATATGGTCAATATAACAAGACTAATAGCTGGGGTATATGTAAGCAATAAGGCATGAGACAGTGGGGTATATGGTCAATATAACATGACTAATAGCTGTGGTATATGTAAGCAATAAGGCATGAGACAGTGGGGTATATGGTCAATATAACATGACTAATAGCTGGGGTATATGTAAGCAATAAGGCATGAGACAGTGGGGTATATGGTCAATATAACATGACTAATAGCTGTGGTATATGTAAGCAATAAGGCATGAGACAGTGGGGTATATGATCAAAATAACATGACTAATAGCTGTGGTATATGTAAGCAATAAGGCATGAGACAGTGGGGTATATGGTCAATATAACATGACTAATAGCTGTGGTATATGTAAGCAATAAGGCATGAGACAGTGGGGTATATGGTCAATATAACATGACTAATAGATGTGGTATATGTAAGCAATAAGGCATGAGACAGTGGGGTATATGGTCAATATAACATGACTAATAGCTGTGGTATATGTAAGCAATAAGGCATGAGACAGTGGGGTATATGATCAAAAAAACATGACTAATAGCTGTGGTATATGTAAGCAATAAGGCATGAGACAGTGGGGTATATGGTCAATATAACATGACTAATAGCTGTGGTATATGTAAGCAATAAGGCATGAGACAGTGGGGTATATGGTCAATATAACATGACTAATAGATGTGGTATATGTAAGCAATAAGGCATGAGACAGTGGGGTATATGGTCAATATAACATGACTAATAGATGTGGTATATGTAAGCAATAAGGCATGAGACAGTGGGGTATATGGTCAATATAACATGACTTATAGCTGTGGTATATGTAAGCAATAAGGCATGAGACAGTGGGGTATATGATCAATATAACATGACTTATAGCTGTGGTATATGTAAGCAATAAGGCATGAGACAGTGGGGTATATGGTCAATATAACATGACTAATAGCTGTGGTATATGTAAGCAATAAGGCATGAGACAGTGGGGTATATGGTCAATATAACATGACTAATAGCTGTGGTATATGTAAGCAATAAGGCATGAGACAGTGGGGTATATGGTCAATATAACATGACTAATAGCTGTGGTATATGTAAGCAATAAGGCATAAGACAGTGGGGTATATGGTCAATATAACATGACTAATAGCTGTGGTATATGTAAGCAATAAGGCATGAGACAGTGGGGTATATGGTCAATATAACATGACTAATAGCTGTGGTATATGTAAGCAATAAGGCATGAGACAGTGGGGTATATGGTCAATATAACATGACTAATAGCTGTGGTATATGTAAGCAATAAGGCATGAGACAGTGGGGTATATGGTCAATATAACATGACTAATAGCTGTGGTATATGTAAGCAATAAGGCATGAGACAGTGGGGTATATGGTCAATATAACATGACTAATAGCTGTGGTATATGTAAGCAATAAGGCATGAGACAGTGGGGTATATGGTCAATATAACATGACTAATAGCTGTGGTATATGTAAGCAATAAGGCATGAGACAGTGGGGTATATGGTCAATATGACATGACTAATAGCTGTGGTATATGTAAGCAATAAGGCATGAGACAGTGGGGTATATGGTCAATATAACATGACTAATAGCTGGGGTATATGTAAGCAATAAGGCATGAGACAGTGGGGTATATGGTCAATATAACATGACTAATAGCTGTGGTATATGTAAGCAATAAGGCATGAGACAGTGGGGTATATGGTCAATATAACATGACTAATAGCTGTGGTAAGGCATGAGACAGTGGGGTATATGGTCAATATAACATGACTAATAGATGTGGTATATGTAAGCAATAAGGCATGAGACAGTGGGGTATATGGTCAATATAACATGACTAATAGCTGTGGTATATGTAAGCAATAAAGCATGAGACAGTGGAGTATATGGTCAATATAACATGACTAATAGCTGTGGTATATGTAAGCAATAAAGCATGAGACAGTGGGGTATATGGTCAATATAACATGACTAATAGCTGTGGTATATGTAAGCAATAAGGCATGAGACAGTGGGGTATATGGTCAATATAACATGACTAATAGCTGTGGTATATGTAAGCAATAAGGCATGAGACAGTGGGGTATATGGTCAATATAACATGACTAATAGCTGTGGTATATGTAAGCAATAAGGCATGAGACAGTGGGGTATATGGTCAATATAACATGACTAATAGCTGTGGTATATGTAAGCAATAAGGCATGAGACAGTGGGGTATATGATCAAAATAACATGACTAATAGCTGTGGTATAAGTAAGCAATAAGGCATGAGACAGTGGGGTATATGGTCAATATAACATGACTAATAGCTGTGGTATATGTAAGCAATAAGGCATGAGACAGTGGGGTATATGGTCAATATAACATGACTAATAGATGTGGTATATGTAAGCAATAAGGCATGAGACAGTGGGGTATATGGTCAATATAACATGACTAATAGATGTGGTATATGTAAGCAATAAGGCATGAGACAGTGGGGTATATGGTCAATATAACATGACTAATAGCTGTGGTATATGTAAGCAATAAGGCATGAGACAGTGGGGTATATGATCAATATAACATGCCTAATAGCTGTGGTAAGGCATGAGACAGTGGGGTATATGGTCAATATAACATGACTAATAGCTGTGGTATATGTAAGCAATAAGGCATGAGACAGTGGGGTATATGGTCAATATAACATGACTAATAGCTGTGGTATATGTAAGCAATAAGGCATGAGACAGTGGGGTATATGGTCAATATAACATGACTAATAGCTGTGGTATATGTAAGCAATAAGGCATGAGACAGTGGGGTATATGGTCAATATAACATGACTAATAGCTGTGGTATATGTAAGCAATAAGGCATGAGACAGTGGGGTATATGGTCAATATAACATGACTAATAGCTGTGGTATATGTAAGCAATAAGGCATGAGACAGTGGGGTATATGGTCAATATAACATGACTAATAGCTGTGGTATATGTAAGCAATAAGGCATGAGACAGTGGGGTATATGGTCAATATGACATGACTAATAGCTGTGGTATATGTAAGCAATAAGGCATGAGACAGTGGGGTATATGGTCAATATAACATGACTAATAGCTGGGGTATATGTAAGCAATAAGGCATGAGACAGTGGGGTATATGGTCAATATAACATGACTAATAGCTGTGGTATATGTAAGCAATAAGGCATGAGACAGTGGGGTATATGGTCAATATAACATGACTAATAGCTGTGGTAAGGCATGAGACAGTGGGGTATATGGTCAATATAACATGACTAATAGATGTGGTATATGTAAGCAATAAGGCATGAGACAGTGGGGTATATGGTCAATATAACATGACTAATAGCTGTGGTATATGTAAGCAATAAGGCATGAGACAGTGGGGTATATGGTCAATATAACATGACTAATAGCTGTGGTATATGTAAGCAATAAAGCATGAGACAGTGGGGTATATGGTCAATATAACATGACTAATAGCTGTGGTATATGTAAGCAATAAGGCATGAGACAGTGGGGTATATGGTCAATATAACATGACTAATAGCTGTGGTATATGTAAGCAATAAGGCATGAGACAGTGGGGTATATGGTCAATATAACATGACTAATAGCTGTGGTATATGTAAGCAATAAGGCATGAGACAGTGGGGTATATGGTCAATATAACATGACTAATAGCTGTGGTAAGGCATGAGACAGTGGGGTATATGGTCAATATAACATGACTAATAGATGTGGTATATGTAAGCAATAAGGCATGAGACAGTGGGGTATATGGTCAATATAACATGACTAATAGCTGTGGTATATGTAAGCAATAAGGCATGAGACAGTGGGGTATATGGTCAATATAACATGACTAATAGCTGTGGTATATGTAAGCAATAAGGCATGAGACAGTGGGGTATATGGTCAATATAACAAGACTAATAGCTGGGGTATATGTAAGCAATAAGGCATGAGACAGTGGGGTATATGATCAATATAACATGACTAATAGCTGTGGTAAGGCATGAGACAGTGGGGTATATGGTCAATATAACATGACTAATAGCTGTGGTATATGTAAGCAATAAGGCATGAGACAGTGGGGTATATGGTCAATATAACATGACTAATAGCTGTGGTATATGTAAGCAATAAGGCATGAGACAGTGGGGTATATGGTCAATATAACATGACTAATAGCTGGGGTATATGTAAGCAATAAGGCATGAGACAGTGGGGTATATGGTCAATATAACATGACTAATAGCTGTCCTTAGGCACAACGCATTGGCAAGCTAATTTATAAACCAGGTGGATTGAATCCCGCCTGCTGATTGGCTGATATCCTTGGTATATTTTAAGCGCTTTAAGTACCTTGAAAAGCCCTATATAAGCTTAAAATATTATTATTATTATTATTATTATATGAGCATGTTGAAGGTTTGTAATATATTGTCATATACTGGCCACAAGCCACCTCCCCGTGTCGCCTATTCCCTAGCTATATGACGACGCTTGTGGTTCTAACATGTTAATTCAGATCACATTAAGGACTCACCCGCGGTGTCTCTGGGTTCCTCGTCCTCCTGTGGCTCTGACGAGGTGTCAGGAGGTGTTTGTTTCTCTGTCTGTGCCTCTGTTCTCCCTATTGGTCTAGTTACATCATCACTGTTGGGTACCCCCTCGTGACAAACAGCTGTTTGGGAAACTGCTGGAAGACGAGCGTTCGTTGCCTCTGGATAAACATAGAATTTAAAAGAAGTGTATGTAGCAATGCTGTGATACTAAATATACACACGAAAAAAGGTACATTCCGGAAATGTGCAGTCTATGTACTAGAAAGAAGACATGTATAGACAAAATAATTGCTATGACCTGGCATAAACGACTCCATTGGGGGAACGGTTCTAAGGACTGCTTTAAATAGAGCCTGTTGGGACCCATTGGGGACCTTGGTAGAACAGGCTGTGCAGTAAACAGGTTTGGGGAACTGAAATTCATTGAGGATGAATATAAACTGCATGTTTGTTTTTATTTTTCTCTTTTGTATAGCACATTGAATTATCTCTATGTATGAAGTGTGCGATATAAATAAACCTGCATGCTTATCTCAACCAGACTCTCTGCTGATAATAACCAACCAACACGGTAGCAGAATAGTAGCCAATAACCTGTGGCTCATCAGGATGTTTACTAACTCATAATAACCAACCAACACGGTAGCAGAATAGTAGCCAATAACCTGTGGCTCATCAGGATGTTTACTAACTCTTAATAACCAACCAACCAGGTAGCAGAATAGTAGCTGCAGCCAAAAACCTGTGGCTCATCAGGATGTTTACTAACTCTTAATAACCAACCAACCAGGTAACAGAATAGTAGCTGCAGCCAATAATCTGTGGCTCATCAGGATGTTTACTAACTCATAATAACCAACCAGGTAACAGAATAGTAGCTGCAGCCAATAACCTGTGGCTCATCAGGATGTTTACTAACTCTTAATAACCAACCAACCAGGTAACAGAATAGTAGCTGCAGCCAATAACCTGTGGCTCATCAGGATGTTTACTAACTCATAATAACCAACCAACCAGGTAGCAGAATAGTAGCTGCAGCCAATAACCTGTGGCTCATCAGGATGTTTACTAACTCTTAATAACCAACCAACCAGGTAGCAGAATAGTAGCTGCAGCCAATAACCTGTGGCTCATCAGGATGTTTACTAACTCTTAATAACCAACCAACCAGGTAACAGAATAGTAGCTGCAGCCAATAATCTGTGGCTCATCAGGATGTTTACTAACTCATAATAACCAACCAACCAACCAGGTAGCAGAATAGTAGCTGCAGCCAATAACCTGTGGCTCATCAGGATGTTTACTAACTCATAATAACCTACCAGGTAGCAGAATAGTAGCTGCAGCCAATAATCTGTGGCTCATCAGGATGTTTACTAACTCATAATAACCAACCAACCAGGTAGCAGAATAGTAGCTGCAGCCAATAACCTGTGGCTCATCAGGATGTTTACTAACTCATAATAACCTACCAGGTAGCAGAATAGTAGCTGCAGCCAATAACCTGTGGCTCATCAGGATGTTTACTAACTCATAATAACCTACCAGGTAGCAGAATAGTAGCTGCAGCCAATAACCTGTGGCTCATCAGGATGTTTACTAACTCATAATAACCTACCAGGTAGCAGAATAGTAGCTGCAGCCAATAACCTGTGGCTCATCAGGATGTTTACTAACTCATAATAACCTACCAGGTAGCAGAATAGTAGCTGCAGCCAATAACCTGTGGCTCATCAGGATGTTTACTAACTCATAATAACCTACCAGGTAGCAGAATAGTAGCTGCAGCCAATAACCTGTGGCTCATCAGGATGTCCACTAACTCTCCCACGGTACTGTTGGACGTCCCCCAGTCATTCAGTAGCTCCATGGTCGGGCTTTTCCCCTGTAAAACTACCGCTTCAAACCTCCTGTCATGTGAAGGTGGAAGAACAGAGCAGGTGAAGATAATGTAAAGTAAATATTAAAATGTGATTAGTAGGCCTGTGTAACCAGCACGTTTACCTTAGATGTTGCTGCGAGTACCTCGGCTCCCCGGTGGGGGTTTCTATGGAAACAAGGACCTCTTTCCACATCTCTTGGGGGTCCAGGAAGTCAGATACTTTCCGCCGAACCCCGTAGTGAAGGTTTCGGATAAATGTAGCGGATGTGATTGGATTCATCCTGAGAACAGACACAGTCACGCGTGTTCCATAACTATTATTAGTTATAATGGAATCGTTACAATGTTACCGATTTCCGTTCAGAGAACTCACCTCGGTGATTTATGTAGCGGATATGAATATTGTCTATTAAAGTTGACTGAAGTACTCGGGTGCAGACATGTTATTTCCGAGATTGCACAACTTCCCTAAAGAGTGCGACGCAGGCCGTTTCCTCTGCACTCTATAAAGTGTAGATGAACGTTAGCGCCGCCTTGTGGGGAAGCTTGGTAGATACAGTTCTCGGTGCATGGAGTGAAATGAGCTTTTGGTTCGGTTGGATGGTTCTGTGACTGGCTGGCCTGGGTTGAAACCCAGGTTCTACTGGAGAGAAGTAATGAGAACCCTTATTATTAACCCTGAGTTTTTTTTTTAAATATTTCTGATATATATGTAATTTACCCATACTGCCTCTACCAGGAACGTGAACATGGTGTGTCTGTTTACTAAGTCTGTGAACAATCCTTCTGGTTTGAAGTAGAAAGCCTTTTTGTTTCCATGTAGAACCCACGTTCTGTTTACAATCCCTGAAGTGCTACATGAAACCAGAAAAGTGTTTTCCCAAAAATGGGCAATGAACCCTTATGAACTCATGGACACTGTGTATAAACACAAGATCTCTTTGTTTATCGGGACCATACGCCTGTCTGCAACAGACTAATAACGTGAATACATTTATCCACAATAACAAACATGCGGGCTGAATTACCAATGCACGCTGAGAATAAAAACATGTTTATCTTCAATGAAACCACATAATTAGAACCATTAACTGAACCGTGGTGGCCAAAAATGTTGGTCTCTAACTTAAGAGGCTTTATCCAAATATATATATATATCCCATAACTCATTTTACTAGGTGTGTTTGACCATGTTAAAAAAGGTCTGTGTTGTAGTGTATGTGCCTACTTGCTCTGCTCCTTGCGCATGCGTGTGTGTGTGTGTGTGTGTGTGTGTGTGTGTGTGTGTGTGTGTGCGTGTGCGTGCGTGCGTGTGTGTACACGCAGGTAGGTGCAATAGCAGTAATGCAAAGAAATGTAATTGTGCCTGAGAGACCTTCAAAGGAGTTCCATGTTTGACATGGGCGTGCAAACTGACAAGCAGCCCTCAGATTAGGCCTCTGCGTCAGACGGCCCTCACACCTGCACACAGGACCTCTTTGAAGTCCCTAACTGTCTTCTGTGTTTCTCCCTAAACCACACGAGGAGCGTCTCACCATCGCTCGGCACGATTCACACGCAGAGTCCCAGACGCACAGAGGGAGGACAGCTCTGGTTCCTTTATTCTTTGTGTTGAGTCTTGGAACAGGGTGACATAAAGAGGGGAAGACAAAGGGTGAGAGAGACAGAGAGAGTGAGAAAGAGAGAGAGAGAGAGAAAGGGGGAGCAGTGGCGATAGGTAAAGAGAGAGAGAGAGAGAGAAAGGAGAGAGAGTCATGCGGAACGTAAACGACAAAGGAGAGAGAGAGATAAAAAAGGAAAGAGAGAGAAAGGAGATAGAAAGGAAGAAAGATAAAAAGTGGAGCGAGAGAGAAAAATGGGGATAGAAAAGAGAGAGAGAGAGAGAGAGAGAGACAGAGAGAGGAGAATATAAGCGGTTCAGAGCTTGGTTGTAAAGAAGCCTCCGTGAAAAGAGGAATGTAAACTCTCTGGAAGTCCAGGGAGAGAGGAGAGGGACAGGAACTCTCTAGAAGTCCAGGGAGAGGAGAGGGACAGGAACTCTCTAGAAGTCCAGGGAGAGGAGAGGGACAGGAACTCTCTAGAAGTCCAGGGAGAGGAGAGGGACAGGAACTCTCTAGAAGTCCAGGGAGAGGAGAGGGACAGGAACTCTCTAGAAGGCCAGGGAGAGGAGAGGGACAGGAACTCTCTAGAAGTCCAGGGAGAGGAGAGGGACAGGAACTCTCTAGAAGTCCAGGGAGAGAGGAGAAGGACAGGAACTCTCTAGAAGTCCAGGGAGAGGAGAGGGACAGGAACTCTCTAGAAGTCCAGGGAGAGGAGAGGGACAGGAACTCTCTAGAAGTCCAGGGAGAGGAGAGGGACAGGAACTCTCTAGAAGTCCAGGGAGAGGAGAGGGACAGGAACTCTCTAGAAGTCCAGGGAGAGGAGAGGGACAGGAACTCTCTAGAAGTCCAGGGAGAGGAGAGGGACAGGAACTCTCTAGAAGTCCAGGGAGAGGAGAGGGACAGGAACTCTCTAGAAGTCCAGGGAGAGGAGAGGGACAGGAACTCTCTAGAAGTCCAGGGAGAGGAGAGGGACAGGAACTCTCTAGAAGTCCAGGGAGAGGAGAGGGACAGGAACTCTCTAGAAGTCCAGGGAGAGGAGAGGGACAGGAACTCTCTAGAAGTCCAGGGAGAGGAGAGGGACAGGAACTCTCTAGAAGTCCAGGGAGAGGAGAGGGACAGGAACTCTCTAGAAGTCCAGGGAGAGGAGAGGGACAGGAACTCTCTAGAAGTCCAGGGAGAGGAGAGGGACAGGAACTCTCTAGAAGTCCAGGGAGAGAGGAGAAGGACAGGAACTCTCTAGAAGTCCAGGGAGAGGAGAGGGACAGGAACTCTCTAGAAGTCCAGGGAGAGGAGAGGGACAGGAACTCTCTAGAAGTCCAGGGAGAGGAGAGGGACAGGAACTCTCTAGAAGTCCAGGGAGAGGAGAGGGACAGGAACTCTCTAGAAGTCCAGGGTGAGGAGAGGGACAGGAACTCTCTAGAAGTCCAGGGAGAGGAGAGGGACAGGAACTCTCTAGAAGTCCAGGGAGAGAGGAGAAGGACAGGAACTCTCTAGAAGTCCAGGGAGAGAGGAGAAGGACAGGAACTCTCTAGAAGTCCAGGGAGAGAGGAGAAGGACAGGAACTCTCTAGAAGTCCAGGGAGAGGAGAGGGACAGGAACTCTCTAGAAGTCCAGGGAGAGGAGAGGGACAGGAACTCTCTAGAAGTCCAGGGAGAGGAGAGGGACAGGAACTCTCTAGAAGTCCAGGGAGAGAGGAGAAGGACAGGAACTCTCTAGAAGTCCAGGGAGAGAGGAGAGGGACAGGAACTCTCTAGAAGTCCAGGGAGAGGAGAGGGACAGGAACTCTCTAGAAGTCCAGGGAGAGGAGAGGGACAGGAACTCTCTAGAAGTCCAGGGAGAGGAGAGGGACAGGAACTCTCTAGAAGTCCAGGGAGAGGAGAGGGACAGGAACTCTCTAGAAGTCCAGGGAGAGGAGAGGGACAGGAACTCTAGAAGTCCAGGGAGAGGAGAGGGACAGGAACTCTCTAGAAGTCCAGGGAGAGGAGAGGGACAGGAACTCTCTAGAAGTCCAGGGAGAGGAGAGGGACAGGAACTCTCTAGAAGTCCAGGGAGAGGAGAGGGACAGGAACTCTCTAGAAGTCCAGGGAGAGGAGAGGGACAGGAACTCTCTAGAAGTCCAGGGAGAGGAGAGGGACAGGAACTCTCTAGAAGTCCAGGGAGAGAGGAGAAGGACAGGAACTCTCTAGAAGTCCAGGGAGAGGAGAGGGACAGGAACTCTCTAGAAGTCCAGGGAGAGGAGAGGGACAGGAACTCTCTAGAAGTCCAGGGAGAGGAGAGGGACAGGAACTCTCTAGAAGTCCAGGGAGAGGAGAGGGACAGGAACTCTCTAGAAGTCCAGGGAGAGGAGAGGGACAGGAACTCTCTAGAAGTCCAGGGAGAGAGGAGAAGGACAGGAACTCTCTAGAAGTCCAGGGAGAGAGGAGAGGGACAGGAACTCTCTAGAAGTCCAGGGAGAGGAGAGGGACAGGAACTCTCTAGAAGTCCAGGGAGAGGAGAGGGACAGGAACTCTCTAGAAGTCCAGGGAGAGGAGAGGGACAGGAACTCTCTAGAAGTCCAGGGAGAGGAGAGGGACAGGAACTCTCTAGAAGTCCAGGGAGAGGAGAGGGACAGGAACTCTCTAGAAGTCCAGGGAGAGGAGAGGGACAGGAACTCTCTAGAAGTCCAGGGAGAGGAGAGGGACAGGAACTCTCTAGAAGTCCAGGGAGAGGAGAGGGACAGGAACTCTCTAGAAGTCCAGGGAGAGGAGAGGGACAGGAACTCTCTAGAAGTCCAGGGAGAGGAGAGGGACAGGAACTCTCTAGAAGTCCAGGGAGAGGAGAGGGACAGGAACTCTCTAGAAGTCCAGGGAGAGAGGAGAAGGACAGGAACTCTCTAGAAGTCCAGGGAGAGGAGAGGGACAGGAACTCTCTAGAAGTCCAGGGAGAGGAGAGGGACAGGAACTCTCTAGAAGTCCAGGGAGAGGAGAGGGACAGGAACTCTCTAGAAGTCCAGGGAGAGGAGAGGGACAGGAACTCTCTAGAAGTCCAGGGAGAGGAGAGGGACAGGAACTCTCTAGAAGTCCAGGGAGAGGAGAGGGACAGGAACTCTCTAGAAGTCCAGGGAGAGGAGAGGGACAGGAACTCTCTAGAAGTCCAGGGAGAGGAGAGGGACAGGAACTCTCTAGAAGTCCAGGGAGAGAGGAGAGGGACAGGAACTCTCTAGAAGTCCAGGGAGAGAGGAGGCAGGCTCCGGGGTGTGTAGATTGAGACCGGGAACCCCCCGCTGGTTAGGATGAAGGGCAGGTCAGAGATGTCCCAGAGCAGGTTAACTCACCAGGGAGAAACCCAGTGGGTGGAGGGCATGTTCAAGATATCTCATGTGATGCAGTGACATCCGGTAGGAAAGGAACCGGGGTTGCTGGGTTACGGTCAGAGAGCGCGCATGCTGTCACAGACGCCAAAAATCTTTGTGATATCAGGAATTTCCCCGGTACCTCTCTCCTGTTGAACAAAAACCATGCAGAGGTCATAGAACCAGATTCCAAAGGACGGTAATATTCTCTTACTCTAAGAAATACAGAGATAAGGTGCTACACAGGGTTCTTAAGGTATACAATCTGACGTATTAACCTTCTAACGCAGTTAAGGTCATGTGATATGAACACATATTTCACCAGATTAACAGCGCTAACATATCGTACGTCTCGCCTACTGTACGTGTGTGGGAAAATCTGCGCTCTTGTCAGGGCATGTAACAGCTCGACCAGGCCGGATCAGTAGTCCTTTATGCAAGAATGGAAAGGAGCCAGCGAAATGTAACGAGGAAAATTGTGAGGAACACCAGGAGACAGGGAGCAGCGTGGCAGAACCGCAGAGGAGCTTTAGTTTGTGTCTGGAGCAAATCTGTCTGGCTTTATGAAAGGCCTGGCAGGCCACCATGCACGGACAGACATTATATGTCCGCAGTGAATGGGGCCTCATGGGAATTTCTCTCTCCATTTATTTTTCTACCCCTCTTTTTGATACAAGCAGGCAAAATGGAGTGGTAAATAGGTGGTGATTTTGGTCTGTAAACGAAAGCTGTGACAGAGGCTGCAACTCTTTCCCTTTATCTGTGCCATAAACTGTGCGTTACACAGGGATGCATGATTGGTCGTTAACGAGTCTTTCTGTTGTTTTGTTTCAGTTACGGCTCCACTGCTCTCTTACGGGCCATATGGAAGAGTTTTTGAAAAGAACATTGCATATTGCTTTTTCTGAGGTAGCATTTTTACATTTTTTTTGCTTATTTCAATTGTGTTTTCTGTTAGTGAGCCATCAAATGTTTATTTTCGTCATTAAGAGGTCTCTGACTAAAACTGGACAAGCACTTTGTTTTCCTCAGCGGTGCTGTACATTCAATAACTATCTGTAATTGCCACGAACGTGCACAGGGGGCAGTGTAGGACTGCACAAATATCACATACTCACATTCCCCAGAGAGAAATACAGATAACGTCATACCACATCACGTCAAATCTCGCCTACTAAAACCGCCAAGTTGGTCAACTTGCAGTGTTGCTATGACCGATGTGTGTGAGCTCTGAAATGACCCGAGGATCATCTAGTCCGAGAGGGTTTTCGGGGACAGACCGGCCAACTCGCTAGCCCAGGCCCCACTATGCTGCTGTGCATTGTAGCATGTGCAGGGAAACATCTGGAGCAGCTGTTTCTGTGGACGCGCCTCCTCCTCTTCAACGTAGGCACATGCGCACAGTCTGACACACCTCAGAGGCTAAGCCTGGAGTAGTACTTGTGCTTGACTGACTGGCAGCTCACTGGCCCGTTGCAGTCAAGCAGTCGCGACAGTGGAAGCTTGCGGGATATTTGGCACTGATATTTCCTCTGGCTCAGACCCCAGACTGGCTGTCCAGTGAAGCGAGGCACTACGAAGAAAAGACTAGAAACTCTCTCACACACTCACACACACACACACACGCACGCACACGTGCACACACACACACACACACACACACGAACACACACACACACACGTCATGTCATGTCAACCATTGAAAAGAGCCAGAGAGATCACATCAACAGCCACAGATAACAAGTGATACAACAAGAGCTTCAGTTATATTCCTACAAACACTTTATGACAGTGTCCAGTTGCCTTTGTTCTGCGCCACAATCTCCTTCCTCTGGGGTGACCTCCAGAAAAGTGCGTTGTGGTACTTGGAGGTTGAATTTATGACCTCCATTGTGAGGAACAGGATTGTTTGGCGTTCTTTGGTTGGGCTCCGGGTTGATGGTCAAAAAGATCTGAGAGAATATGGACGGGAATTAAAAGGGGTTGCCTGTCAGTTGGTCTTCTGATCTTCTTTGACGAATCATTGATGGTACATGATGCTTTTACCCCAAGAGGGCAAAGGTGAATGGTCCCTAAATGTCCCTCTGACATCTCAGTAAAGACCCTGTAATCCTGGAACTGGTCAGTACTGATCCTGAACTCCACATTTAGAAACGTTCTCCCACTGTGGCATCCAGCCTAGTGCAAGAGTCAACAAACAGACACGGACACACACGAACACACATGAACACACGTTCACATACATGACCACACGTTCACATACATGACCACACGTTCACATACATGACCACACGTTCACATACACGAACACACGTTCACATACATGAACACACGTTCACATACATGAACACACATTCACATACATGAACACACTGTCACATACATGAACACACATTCACATACATGAACACACATTCACACATGAACACACATTCACACACATTCACATACATGAACACACATTCACATACATGAACACACATTCACACACGTTCACATACATGAACACACATTCACACACGTTCACATACATGAACACACATTCACATACATGAACACACATTCACATACATGAACACACATTCACATACATGAACACACATTCACACACATGAACACACACATTCACATACATGAACACACATTCACACGCATGAACACACATTCACATACATGCACACACATTCACATACATGAACAGACATTCACACACGTTCACATACATGAACACACATTCACATACATGAACACACATTCACACACATTCACATACATGAACACACGATGTTAAGGGCAAAATTACGACGTGGGCTTTATGCCAACATGTATGTTTAATTGCCACCAGGTTAGTTCCCTATCCTCACCTGTTAACCATTTCCAGGTCGTGGCTGTAAACGTCAATCGGTTTGCTGTCTACCAGTAAAAGGTAGCAAATGAAACATATCATTTACACACAGAAATGACTGTCAAGTTGCTTGACTGCTAGGTTTAGCAGAGATGAGGGAAAGAGATAAAAACATGTGGCCAGTTCCCGAAGGAATACACCTCACTCTGGTGGGGCGTCCATGCCATGTCAGAGGTCAGGGGTCAAGTCTGTGACGTCTGCGTTGGTTTCACCATCTCCCTCTTCTGCAATGAGCCAGGAGAGGTCAAACTAACGCTCAAGACATAATCTGGTGTTGAAACACAGAAGGCAATTTAACACTATGGCTAGTTGCTGCACAAAACAGGAAATTGTAAAATAACTTTTTGTGGAATCTAAACTCTATCTAAAAAAAAATGTTGGAGTAAATATATCACAGGAATAATTGGACTGGTTATTCAACATAAACCCAAAGGGCTCTTGGTGACACAGCACCCGATTCAAGCCTCATAGTTTAGGGGAAAATTACAAAAAAGACAAGTGTTTGCTATTTCAGAGAATACAACGACGTATTCTAGTATTTGACCCTCCTTGCTTTCTTGGAAACTTGTCAAAACCTCGAAACAGATTTGGTTCCGCTAATATTTCACATTATTGTCGTCATTAAACATGTCTCATGAATATTATTTTCCACTTTCAATCAGCGTGTTTTTCTGAACTGAAATAGCATCGTCGAGTTTGTCAGAGTCTTGTTGTGTCCATCTGGTGCCGTAATGAAAGCAGGAAGGACTTTATTCCCGAACACATCTGCTTGCTGTTGCTTCCACACCACGATGCAGCAGAACACACAGCACTCACACGTCACACGAGTGCAGCCTCTCTGTCAAGCGGACTTGTCTACTTTATTGTTCTGGTTTAAATGCACCTGACGGCGATGTAACAAAGGGAACTGAGCTAATGGCAAATGCATGCGGTGCGACATACATCGTGTGGTTTTGACTTTTTCTCAGGGTGTACTTTTGACGTATGCATGCAAATAGGTGGGCTAGAGTTTCATTTAAAATGTGATTTTGAGGTTAACAAGGTCCCTGTTAAGCTTTCAAATTTCCACAAACAGATTCTTCAGTACTGGAAGATGATATTCCCCCATAATTTTTCTCCACATGGATCAACTTTGTGGAACAACACAAAGTGATTACAATTAACAGAAAGTCTCTATTTAAGAGGGATTGGTGTGAGAGGGGCATTGTGTTTGTTAGCTATTTGTTGGGCCACAGTGGTGGCCTTTTGGACTATACTGCCTTATAGATACATTTAATTTGAAGTGTACTTATAAAGAGTTCAGTAAGATCTGTAAAGCTATACCTCCTCCCATGATTCAGTTGATCAAAAATACTTTGATGTACTCTAGAGTTGAATCTGTGTTGCCAAATTTAGAGATTGATGGTTTTAGCTTAATGGAAGTGTAATACACTAGATGTATTAATGCGGCTCTGAAATCAAGGGTGTTTCATGACTACAATAGAGGGAGGTATGCACAAGTAACTGATGTGCAAAATGTGATTGTGTTGCAGAGGGCACATTCTAAGATCATGAAATGGCCTATTTCTCCTAAGGTCAAAGAAACTCATTTTAAAATTATCCATAATGTTTATACAGTTGCAAATTTTCTTAGAGAGCAATTTAAAATTGAAGTGGACCCCTGTGCATTTTGTAAAATAGCAGACGAAACATTGGAACACTTGTCCTTCTCTTGCCCGTTATCCAAAAGATTTTGGTCAGGTATGAAAAATTGGTTATCACAAAAAATGTATGACATTCCGACTTTTGTCTCTTCTCTGTATCTTCCTTTATAAAGACAATTTGGACTCATCTGTCTCTGACATGATTAATATGATCATTCTTATGGGTGAATATCAAGTGGAGAGATGGCAAGCCCTCCGTTGTATGTTTTTTAAATGACTTCAAACAGTTTTTTATCTCTCATCTCATCTAATTTTTTTATCTCTTAAAAAATATATTCATGTCAACTAATTCAAAAGGTTTGTAAAGATATTTCATGTTTTCTACTGTTTTGATTGCCCCTCTGTATTTCTCACTCTCAATTTTGTAATTGCCTAATGTCTAAGCCTGAATGTTATTATTTATGGTCTTTAACACAATGTTTTTCCTTACTACCTTAAGCATCCCCTTTTTTATTTATATTTTATTCATTTTTTTCCACAATGTTCTTAACTGAAGTTATGTATATATTCTACAAGAGGGGAGCTAGAAAGATTGTGGCAGACTCCTCCCCCCCCAACACTCTGTCTCAAACCGTGTAAGGTGTAGTGCAGTAAGCCATTTGCAGAGCCCAAAGTACTCCGTTGTTAACAGGTTTATTTACACAAACCAACACAACACAAACCGAGTACGGCGAAAATACACTAAACTGTTAACTAGAAATAATATTGCGCATACACAGCGACTTATGAAACATTCAAATAACAGCACGTCTTTCAAAACATATAACACTCACCTCTAAAAACAATGTGACATGCAACAATGCTCAACACCTGTGAATAATCCTAGATCCCCTTTATAGCCCAGACTAATGACTGAATGAAAACAGCCGTGACTAATTAACCAGAAACCAGGAAGTGCTTCACCGAATTACAAACAGTGCAGCAACGCCCCCTAAACACTCGTGATACACTCACTATTCAACACACTCCCCTCCGGCAGAAGGCTTCGGTCAATCAGGACCAAAACCTCACGCCATAAGAACAGTTTCTTCCCCTGTGCTACTGGCCTCCACACAAGCCTTGAACTCTTACCCATTCCATTTTGCACTAAAATATTTGCACTACAATACCTATCTGCATTTTGTGTACTATTTTGTATATTACTATCCCTATACCCCTCACCCTCTTACGTTACTTATCTGTATTCTGTGTAGTATTTTGTATATTACTATCCCTATACCCCTCACCCTCTTAGTATAATTTATATTGTTATGTTCTTGTGTTGTATGTACGCACCTTCCTGCCAAAGTAAATTCCTTGTATGTTCATACATTCATGGCGAATAAACACTTTTCTGATTCTGATGACACGTATCTCTGTCCGCGACTTTATGACGCGTTACTTCCTTTCTGATTACTAATCTCAACCAGTTCTCATTTTACAATTTTCAGTTGTGACCAACACCTGAGAGATTTGCTACCCGACACAAATAGACATTTTCCAATTTTTTAAAAACTTTTTTTCAAACGAGTGACTGCTGGTGTCTCCTTGTTGCTAGCCGGCCAATCAGTCCTCAACTCGATATGCCGAAACTAGTTCCGGTGCTTAGCTATATTACAATTACCAAAGCCATCCCTTGCGTTTGGCTAACTCGTATTGTTTGTGCCCGCCGCCAATTCCTTGTAAGCAACCCGGAACCGAGTCGCACCAAATTCCACCCTGTCTCAGAGTCGGTGTGTGTGGTGGAGGGGGAACCAGAGCAGACCGGTCTGCGTTGGTGGTCTTCTGATGATGTGCAGGATTTAACACCTCTGTGTGTCCGGCTTAATCTACACAATAAAGGTGGCCAGGGTTAATATGCATGCAATGTTACCGGACACTGTACATGGTTGGGTTTTCGGTTTCCTGGACCCAGATCAAAATGTTTCGTTCAATGGGGATTTGACACTGGTTAGTATTTTGTCCAACAGGCTTAATCTGGGTGCCAGAAAACTGGAGCCATCTGCGTTTTTCTCACCACAAATGTATCATGCTAGGTCTTTTGGGGTCTGGCATTAATAATTCTTCCAAATGTCTGATCACCTATATGCAATCTAAAAAAAACAGCCGAATAATGCTTATCTAGCCAATGTTTTCAGAACCCTGTGAAGTATTTATTCAGAGAAGGGCGATGTTTTTGGAAAAGTGCCACATAGAGAAAGGCTGATGAATGAGACGTGCACGAGACGTGCACGAGACGTGCACGAGACGTGCACGAGACGTGCACTCTCATCCCAGAGCCAGAAGCTATGGCATCACTGTGGGTGTTCGTGTTAAACACGCTCCAATGCTTTCTACCTGTTTTTGGAGAGCTATTTTTCTTGACCAGCGTTTCTCCACAGGTGGTCGAGGCCTTAGTCTGCTGCCAGGGGGGTGCGTGTGATCAAAGCATGATAAAACAACTATTTGACCTGACTCTTTCATTTGAGAAATAATCAACATAGCACCTAAAATACATTGACTTGCAAATGTATTTAAACCCCTGGCCAATTCACTTCTATAAATGAATAACAAATGTACATTAAAATTTCATTCTGGCAGATTCTTGACTCCAAAACATAGAAAATCAACGCAATAGTTTTAAGACTACGTGGATGGTGAAAGAAAATGAAAATTCTTTAATATGTTGGTTGCATATGTAATCAAAGCCATTGCTGTGGAAGCGCCCAGTTCACAAAGATGACGCAAACACATCTGCGGGGATATGTATTCAACAGCACATGCTTTGAGTTGGATTTACCCAATATCTGTCAGATTCTTTGGACTTGAGTTGGGACTGCAATTTTGTGTTGTGCAGATTCTTACGGGGATTGAAATCTCTAGGATATTTGATGCTTAATCTTGAGACACTCCAACGCTGCTTTGGCCTTGTGGCCTTGTCTCCTTGTGGCCTTGTCTCCTTGTGGCCTTGTCTCCTTGTGGCCTTGTGGCCTTGTCTCCTTGTGGCCTTGTCTCCTTGTGGCCTTGTCTCCATGTGACCTTGTCTCCTTGTGGCCGTGGTAAAAGGTACATTGCCTGCCAAGCTAAATCCCTTTTACTGAACTGAAGCTGGTGTCAGTTTTAGGCAACACATAATGTGTTAGAATCTCTTCTGACTTGCATTAATTGTCATGACAAACACCAAACATGGTTTCTGATAGTTTGAAAGCTTTTTTTCTTACCATACCCTATGACATAGGCCATTGCAATGCCTTGCTGTTGATAAGGTTGACTGGGTCACAGTAACTCCTCTCGCAGTGAAGAAGCTCGATAGCTCCGTCAAAGTGTTTGTTGGACTCTACGTGGCTTCTCTTTCAAGTCTTATTGTTTGCGTCCTGAGTTGTAAGGAACAACATTTTGGTTGGCAACGCCTGTGTGGATTGACGCCGCTTCCACTTCCACAAATCCTGAGAGCAACTTTAACGGTTCACTGGTCACAGGCCCAATGGGAAGGTAATTGTTTCTTTCATCTTTGTCTACTGGGAACTGCCACAGCGCTGACGTTCAATATTTCACATATGGAAACGTTTTTACAAATATCTTCCTACCTCTCCTCTCACGCAACCATTTGTTTTCCCAAGGTGGCCTATCAACATTTTATACAACGTGAAATTATTATTCTTTTTTAAAATAATTAAAAGGCTGAATTAAGAGACAGCCTGGGATGACATGCAGGGTTCTGTTGTCCAGGATGTCTCCACTCGTTGACAGGACTATTCCCAGTCTTCTGCATACTTTAGCAGCTTTCAACGTTCTAATCCAAAACTGTGTATGTATTTGTGTTTCAGAAAAGAAAAGAAAGGCACATTTATGTTTGTTTGCTAAAGAAAATGAAAAAAAGAAATTGTCATGCTGTGATAAAGGCACGGGCATCAAGACATTAATTTACTTCAATCAATGGAAACACTGCCTTCATCTTCAAGAGAACAGGTAAGATTTTGTAACATAATCCGGACGTGTAGTGCAGGAAAAGCCCAGGCTCAGTGTGTGTCTTCTCCGTTTTAAAAGACAGGTTTGTTTTAACTTAAAACAAACCATAAACCGCAACAACAAAATGACAAACTGTAATTAAAGTAAAATTGCACAATTGTGACTTATTATCATCTAAAACAAAAAAGAATCCTAGTTTAAACAATCACCTCGATCTAATGTCAGCGACTTGGAAGTGATAACCAACAACTGTGCACCCAGATCCAGTGACTTACAGTTTTTTACAACTGCTTACACATGTTTTCAAAAATGTCTCATGCCTCATACACAAAATGCAAAATGCCTCACATCTCCTTTAAAATGAAACACTGCATTCAAAATAGTACATTTTTTTTACAGTGAAAGTAATCTGCTGAGAGAGGTAACAAGTACACGGTAAACACCAATGCAATGTAGAAACAGAAAATATTTATTAGGCCAAACATTACTGTTGTATACAGTAGCATACAAGAAAACCATAAACGTATGTAAACCAAAAGTATATTCTTTATAATACAGTAAAGAAAACAATTATGTGTGTGGGGTCCCGGGGGGGCAGTCCAGGAATTGGGTGGGGGGGGCAGTCACCAGTGTTAAGCTACGCTTCATCTCTTCTCCGGGCTTGGTCTGGCCACAATACTTCGTCCACATCACAACATACGTTTCTCTTGCCAAACATAGAGAGAAGTATCTCCTAGCATGTATCCAACCTTGGACATAGGCAACCTCTATGTCCCCACATGCGTCCGCCATTGCCTGGAGAAGCGGCATGCGGGCACAGGGTTGGCGATCATACACTTTCCAGTGCCAGGCTGAGAAGAATTCCTCTATGGGATTTAGAAAAGGTGAATATGGGGGTAGGTACAAAACTACAAATGGTGGATGGGTGGCAAACCAGTTTTGGACCAGAACAGCCCGGTGAAAACTAACATTGTCCCATAAAACCAAAAAAAGTGAGCCTATAGCCGGTGTTGTACGGACCCAGCGTGGCATTGTGATGGAGGACCCCGTTTTGAGTGATGGCAGCACACATAGTTATATTACCCCCACGCTGTCCAGGGACATTGGTAATAGCCCTCTGTCCTATTACATTTCTTCCGCGGCGCCTGGTTTTGGTGAGGTTGAAGCCAACCTCGTCCACATGGCGAATTACATATGCATCCAGCAAAGCGTGGTTGATCACATGATAAACAAGTGTTGCCCAAATCTCATCTCCTTCCTTCTCTTCTTTGCCCTCGTCCTCTTCTTCCTCTTCCTCTCTGTCCTACTCCTCTTGCTCTCTGTCCATTTTTTGCATCCATTGTTCAAAACAGGTAATCTGACCTTTGACCTATTTATAGGCCTATACTACAGCAAAGCAGTGATTGGTTAGTGATCAGTTAAGCAATTAGTGTTTGCACATGTGAGGAGTGTGTGAGTGTGACCTGGTGAATACGTGCAGCATTTTGATTGGTTGTGTTTGGAAAAGGGAAGCAAGTCACTTCCTGTTAGATTGTTGTGTTTTAGGTAGAGAATTGTGTGTAGTGTTTTGAAAAAAGTGTTTTATGCAAAGGCTGAGAAATAGCTCATGGTTTTGGAGATTTTGTGTGTAGTTTTGCGCTTTGAGTGAGAGGTTTAAAAAATTGTGTGACATGAAAACTTTATGTGTGTAAGCAGTTTAAAAAACAGTGGGCCTTGGACACAGAAAACTGATTTAATCAACTCAAACCTTAACCAAATGCATCAAATAATGTTCCTGTATACGTACAATGCAACATGTACTCTATTCAATGAAAGCTAAATTCTGTCAATCGAGCTGTCAATACTCATTAAATCAAAGCATTAAACTCCAGTATCCAGTATAGAAATCCCAAAAGGTTGTAAAAACTGCTTGTCTATGCTGTTATTCTGCTGCTTTGTGCCGATCTTCTACCCAGTCATTTATGCTGTAAAGTCGTGCTATTATGTTACTCTTATGCTGTCGGGAACTGAACCGAAACCGAAGACTTTACAAGTGAAATGTTTAAAATAGCAGAGCTCGCTGCTAAATTATCAGTGTTGATGCTTTCAACTTCAATCACCATCTTTGGCATGGAAGGATTGCTACACGCTGTAATTGAAGAGTAGATCAAAAGTACAGCCAGCAGTAGTCACAGAAGTGTTAGCCCGCACTGCTATGGGGCTGCTGGGAATTTGTCCTGTGTTCAGGAGATTATAGGCCTCAGATTATCATGACTGGCTCTTCCTGAATGGGAGCAAATCCTCCTATTGGTTGGCCAATCTGTAGAAGTGTCAGGAGAAAACTCTGGGAAGAATGAAGACGGTTCAAACAAGGAATGTCGTGAGAGTTGAACTGCCAAAACATTCAACTGGAGTCCCCATTATTATCTGTTATGCGCTTCTGGTGACGTAAATGCCTTGGCCTGGATTTTATTGTTTCCCAGAAGACAATGTTTATACACTTGGTCAAAAAAATACCAATGGTCTCATTCACAACCTCCCCAAATAAAAGGGGAATGTGGCTCTTGACGGTTGGCCACTTTCCCCAGAGCGGTTGACTGGCCATTGATGTTCAGCCCCACCAGTCAGCCCCACCAGCCAGCCCCTCCAGACAGCCCCACCAGCCAGCCCCTCCAGACAGCCCCACCAGCCAGCCCCACCAGTCAGCCCCACCAGCCAGCCAGTCAGCCCCACCAGCCAGCCCCTCCAGACAGCCCAACCAGCCAGCCCCACCAGTCAGCCCCACCAGCCAGCCCCACCAGCCAGCCCCTCCAGACAGCCCCACCAGCCAGCCCCACCAGTCAGCCCCACCAGCCAGCCCCACCAGCCAGCCCCACCAGCCAGCCCCTCCAGACAGCCCCACCAGCCAGCCCCAACAGTCAGCCCCACCAGTCAGCCCCACCAGCCAGCCCCACCAGCCAGCCCCAACAGTCAGCCCCTCCAGTCAGCCCCACCGGTCAGCCCCACCGGTCAGCCCCACCGGCCAGCCCCACCGATCAGCCCCTCCGGTCAGCCCCACCGGTCAGCCCCACCGGTCAGCCCCTCCGGTCAGCCCCTCTGGCCAGCCCCACCGGTCAGCCCCACCGGTCAGCCCCTCCAGTCAGCCCCACCAGCCAGCCCCACCAGCCAGCCCCACCAGCCAGCCCCACCAGCCAGCCCCTCCAGTCAGCCCCACCGGCCAGCCAGTCAGCCCCACCAGCCAGCCCCACCAGCCAGCCCCACCAGCCAGCCCCACCAGCCAGCCCCTCCAGTCAGCCCCACCGGCCAGCCAGTCAGCCCCACCGGCCAGCCAGTCAGCCCCTCCAGTCAGCCCCTCCAGTCAGCCCCTCCAGTCAGCCCCAGGCCAACCCTCCAGATATGAGGCAGTGAACCCTCCCTGTCTCTCATTGTTCCTGCCTGTGAGCGTGTAGAGATGCTATCAGTATGAAGTCTGTCTGGCCACCATGCTGCCGGAGAGGACATGAGCTTGTTTACCGTCTGCTCCTCTCCTGTGTAGATGCTTCTCCTTTCCTCTAACGGCCGTTAGAGAACAGGGTGGCATCGAGACTCTGGTTCTGAGCTCCAGGTATCTAAGACCATAAGATTGTTTATTGCCAGCAAATATGAAGCCTAACAACAGCTGTCCAGACAAGAGGCGACGGTGTGGCAGAACGTCGGAGCAAATTGTACTCTGTCGTATACACTTCTGGTTTATAGAAACCTGTTTAACACATTTTTACATAATGATACATTTTCCAAGACTTTTGAAAGACGACTCGAGATGCATAGATTGTTATTAAACCTTTGTCAGTGAACATTATTTGTGCAGCATCCACAGATGCCAGTTAAGGCTTTACTATTCAAAGCGGAAGCCACACATCAACACTGTCCAGAAACGCCGCCGACCTCTCTGGGTTCGTTCTCATCTGAGATGGACAGTAGCGCGGTGGAATCGTGTTGTGTGGTCCCAACGAGTCAACGTTTCAAAACGGCCGCTGTGTTCTCCGGGTCAAAGAGTAAATGGGCCATTCAAACTGTTATCGGTGTCAGGTCCACAAGCCCCATCTGTCCCGGTATGGGGGTGTGTCCGTGCTCATGGCCTGGGTAACTTGCATATCTGCGACGGCATCATTAATGCTGAAACATATGTAGGCCTACACATTTTGGAGCAACACAAGCTGCCATCCAGGCAATGTCTTTTCCAGGATTTGTCCAGCAGGACAACGCAACACCACATTCTGCCTGGATTACAGGGGCATGGTTGCGTGAGCAGAGAGTCCGGGTGCTAGCATGGCCCGCCTGCAGCACTGACCTGTCTCCCATTGCGAATGTGTGGCCCATTATGAAGTGCAAAATAAGGCATCGAATGCAAGCCCACAGGGATCAGGTAGACACACTGAGGTGTTGTGGACTGAGGAGTTGTCACCTTTAACTGGTGCTCCGACTGACATTGATTCCTACCCGGGCATTACAGGTTATATACATCTGCTGCGGTGTGTGTGTATTGTGTATGGTGATGGAGTGTGTATTTTGCGTGTATTGTGTGTATATTGTGTGTGTATTTTGTGTGTATTTTGTGTGTATTTTGTGTGTATTGTGATGGAGTGTGTATTGTGTGTATATTGAGAGTGTATTGTGTTTGTATTGTGATGGAGAGTGTATTTTGTGTGTATTGTGTGTGTATTTTGTGTGTATTTTGTGTGTATTTTGTGTGTTTTTGTGTGTTTTTTGTGTGTATTGTGATGGAGTGTGTATTGTGTGTATATTGAGAGTGTATTGTGTGTGTATTGTGATGGAGAGTGTATTGTGTGTGTATTGTGATGGAGTGTGTATTGTGTGTGTATTGAGAGTGTATTGTGTGTGTATTGTGCGTATATTGTGTGTGCATTGTGTGTGTATTCAGAGTGTATTGTGTGTGTATTGTGATGGAGTGTGTATTGTGTGTGTATTGTGCGTATATTGTGCGTATATTGTGTGTGCATTGTGTGTATATTGTGCGTATATTGTGTGTGCATTGTGGTAGGCTGGTGGGAGCAAAAAGAACTTAAGTCTCAAGAGTTACTCAGTATCTGAAGGGTCATGTCTGCAGGTAACAGAGCGAATCTGTGGTGATGTCTGCTGGAAAGGTGTCATTAGCCCATTACCTCTGATGTCCTCTCAGTCGATAAGAAGGGGTCAGAGGGCAGAAAGTATGCACTTTGTTCTCTCTTTTTGCTAGTCTGCGACAGAGTCTGACAGAGACAGTCTGAAAGAGTCTGACAGAGACAGTCTGAAAGGGTCTGACAGAGACAGTCTGAAAGATTCTGACATAGACAGTCTGAAAGAGTCTGACAGAGACAGTCTGACTGTGTCTGACAGAGACAGTTTGAAAGATTCTGACAGAGACAGTCTGAAAGATTCTGACAGAGAGAGTCTGACGGAGACAGTTTGACATATATAAGAATATATTTAAAATATATAGAGCAAGAGGTAAAGAGAAAGCAAAACAGGGAGGTAAAGAAAGAGGGCAAGCAATTTCAGGTTTAACAGTCCGGTCATTGGTCAATTTGTTCAAGACATTTTGAAATCACAGACCAAGAAAAAATGGTTGTGTTTGAGGTCCACAGTACATACACCTGGGACTCTAATGGTTGTGTTTGAGCTCCACAGTACATACACCTGGGACTCTAATGGTTGTGTTTGAGCTCCACAGTACATACACCTGGGACTCGAATGGTTGTGTTTGAGCTCCACAGTACATACACCTGGGGCTCTAATGGTTGTGTTTGAGCTCCACAGTACATACTGGGACTCTAATGGTTGTGTTTGAGCTCCACAGTACATACACCTGGGACTCTAATGGTTGTGTTTGAGCCCCAGAGTACATACACCTGGGGCTCTAATGGTTGTGTTCGAGCTCCACAGTACATACACCTGGGACTCTAATGGTTGTATTTGAGCTCCACAGTACATTTACCTGGGACACTAATGGTTGTGTTTGAGCTCCACAGTACATACACCTGGGACTCTAATGGTTGTGTTTGAGCTCCACAGTACACACACCTGGGGCTCTAATGGTTGTGTTTGAGCTCCACAGTACATACACCTGGGACTCGAATGGTTGTGTTTGAGCTCCACAGTACATACACCTGGGACTCTAATGGTTGTGTTTGAGCTCCACAGTACATACACCTGGGACTCTAATGGTTGTGTTTGAGCTCCACAGTACATACACCTGGGACTCTAATGGTTGTGTTTGAGCTCCACAGTACATACACCTAGGACTCTAATGGGTGTGTTTGGGCTCCACAGTACATACACCTGGGGCTCTAATGGTTGTGTTTGAGCTCCACAGTACATACACCTGGGACTCGAATGGTTGTGTTTGAGCTCCACAGTACATACACCTGGGGCTCTAATGGTTGTGTTTGAGCTCCACAGTACATACTGGGACTCTAATGGTTGTGTTTGAGCTCCACAGTACATACACCTGGGACTCTAATGGTTGTGTTTGAGCCCCAGAGTACATACACCTGGGGCTCTAATGGTTGTATTTGAGCTCCACAGTACATTTACCTGGGACTCTTATGGTTGTGTTTGAGCTCCACAGTACATACACCTGGGACTCTAATGGTTGTGTTTGAGCTCCACAGTACATACACCTGGGACTCTAATGGTTGTGTTTGAGCTCCACAGTACATACACCTGGGACTCTAATGGTTGTATTTGAGCTCCACAGTACATACACCTGGGACTCTAATGGTTGTGTTTGAGCTCCACAGTACATACACCTGGGACTCTAATGGTTGTGTTTGAGCTCCACAGTACATACACCTGGGACTCTAATGGTTGTGTTTGAGCTCCACAGTACATACACCTGGGACTCTAATGGTTGTATTTGAGCTCCACAGTACATACACCTGGGACTCTAATGGTTGTGTTTGAGCCCCAGAAAACCTGAAGAGAACCTGCTCCTTACTCACAAACTGAAATGGTTGTTTGGGTCACTCCTACTTTTCTGTCAGGTCACCAGGTCACATGTTGTAAGTGTGTTTGTCGGTTTCCACACCCGGGACCGAATCTAAAAGCAATTTAGACTTTGCGGACCTGTGCAAAAGAAAGGCCCATAGAAACAACTTTAAACATGGCTGTGTTCATGGTCAACATATTCTTATCAGGTTTATTGCCAGGCTAGTGTTCACATTCAAAGTTGTTTCTTCATCATTTATACATCAATGAACTAATTTATGCGCTTTCAACATAGGCCTCAGAACTGTGAAAATCGGGCTATGATTCATTTCAATTGATGCCAGAATTTTGCTGTTTTCATGGTGCTGTTTTCATGGTGGTGTGCATGCGTGCTTGAATGTGTGTCAGGAACCACTTTTTTATAGTTGTCTCTACCGGTTAACGAGAGCCTAGGAAAAATTGAGAGATGTCTGTCACTGCATGATTACACAGTAAGTAGCTGCTTTACATTTTCTATGTGAGATTGTTAATTAGAGAACAGATGGTGGAGGATATGGAATAAGATGAGTCAGATGTTACTGTAGGGCAGGGCTCAGTGAATGAAGGCCTCCACAACTACAGATCTCCCCAAGCTGCCGGTCTCAACCACCTGCTTTTTGAGATGTGTTACGCACCAAACCCCAGAGGACTTGGGGCGGACGAGGTCGTAACACGAACCAATGAACACTTATAGTCAAACCAGCAAAACCCAAGGAACAAACTACAACCCTAACACAGAACTACAGTGAAATGAGGGTTTAATAAAACCACCAAAAACAAACAGGTTTTCACATCATCACAGAAATATACAACAGGGGAAAACTTGGGGGGTGCCGCCTGACACTTGAACATAAAATATTACCCCTAAGCTAATCTACCTAGAAACAAAAGAACAGTTCCCTAACTTACAGCAATGGTGGCCCTACCTTCCTACTCTACCTAACCTTTCGAAACCTTCCTAATACAGATGAATGTGACCACCGCCCCCTATGCTAACAGGCTAGTGTGGCTAAACAAAAGTGTACACTACCAGCATGTATGTATACCCATGGGCAGCTCACCTAAACCTTGTACCCCTGCTGCACATACACAAAATAGTCATCCTCATTGAAAACCACCACAATGAAAAAAACACAAGGGCCGAAACTCCTGACATGACAGTTCTTAAATATCAGCTGCAGTTGTCCGATTGGCTGAGCTGGAACAGCAACGACTGCAGGGAAAACTGGCACGCCAATCACCTGCTTGCACCTGTATGCAATTAAAACACAAATCCGGGTTAACGTGCAATGCTTTCAAAATAAAAGTGCACATGTTACTCCTTCCTTTTGGAATTGTCGTTTTTAATTACACAGGACACGCGTGAGCACTTGTCCTGTACACCGACCAGGACCATTACGACCGGCTAGAATGATGCACATGCAATTTGCCATTGTTTTCCCTGTGACGGCATGCAGAAAGTGATGTCATCATGTAACATCTCAGACCGGAGGCTGGGGGGGGGCACTTCTGCCTGGGGAATAAAATGCACTCCCCAGTTTTGTTTGTTTTACTTCGCATTGGATGGAATTCCCCTCTTATCTAAATCCAATAATTACTTAAACCTGGACGCCAAAACTGGTTCCATTATTCTCACTCACCTCTTTTCTTTGATGCCGTCTACTCCAGCGCAGAAACTCTCCCGACGTCTTTGATGCCGTCTTCTCCAGCGCAGAAACACTCCCGACGTCTTTGTAAGCTCAGCTCGGCTTGTCAAGAGGAACGCCCAAGGGGGACACAGCATAATGTCTCTGGATCTCTTCGAACTTGGCAACATTTCCGTAACAGATGTTAGTTAGACGCGTAATCAAGGGTTCCGGAGGTAATGTTTGTTTTCCCGAGAACGAACCGCGGATTATTTTCCCCCGTCGGTTGGTCTCATAAATGCACGGCGACTCAACGTGAATTCCTCGTAGGACCGTCCCGCTGTCTGCGTAGGCGCGGTCAGACGTCAAATTGGTTTCAAATGCAACATATTTATATGTGTAACTGTCAGCTGGTGGAAAATCCCTTCAAGCATTAGAAAACGCGTTCGACGCCGAAAGACTTCGTGGTGTTTTGCCTCTCGCAAAAGCAGCACGCGGATAAAACAATGGCTCTACTAGACAAACATGCGACTTGACAATTCGAAAAGACGAATTCTCAGCGGGCTGAGGCTCAAATGATCGCCGTCAGCAATGCAGTGACACCAAATTGGAATGGCCTGTTAGCGCCCCTTTAAGGGTAATCCCTCTCCTGTCACTAATGTTCGGGTTTATTGTTGAGGTCTTTTGGTGTGCGGTTGAAGCCTCTGTTGATGGGTTGAGTCCATTCACACATCGCTGCTGTGGTGTATCACCTGGCCATCTGATTCCTTTGTCCTCTCAGCACTCTTGCTGATGGAGAGGTCAGCGTTTGGGGATAATTAACAGCAGGTTTAGGCTGCTGTAAAAGCTCAAACTAAGACTCAAAGCAAGGGGTCAAAGGGCATCGGTGGATCCACTCCAAAAGGCTTTGCAGATTCCAACGCTGAGAAGTTCGATTTCCTTCTCATGGAAGGCAAAGCGGCATGTGAAATGGTGGCTGGAAGGACGGGGGAGCCTTCGTGTTCGGGTGAACGCCTTGAAATGACGTGCCCCACCTTTGTGAATAAAGATGGCTCCCTGCTGGCCATAGTCAGGGAATAAATACAATAAACAGAGTAGTAAATTACGGTACAATAGTGCAACTTTACAATTGAGCAACTTTTTTAATTGAGCTCCTAAACCAAATGTAACAATTGTTTGGGATGCTTTTCGTCGTCACCATAAGAGCACTTGAATTCAGACCGATGTCTAATTCTTCAAATGCAGCAACATAACTCTTAAAGTATGGAAGGCCAGAACTGACTATGCAAAAAAAAACGGTAATGTCTCAAATGCATCTATGCGTAGGAAAAATATTACAAAACGCTACGATTATTGTGTTAAGCAATAGATATCTAGCAACTGAGTTTAAATGACAAAAACAAATATGAGTGACACATTAGGGTAGACAAGGTTTAGGATGGGACAGAGGGGCAGAGATGGCGTGAAACACAAACACTCTTTAAGAAAACAAACCGTATAAAACAACAAAAGGAGGAGCAGCCAATGTCTCAAACCATGAAGCACAACATTGGATTATCAATAACCTCCTGAATAGGCAACGCAAAGCAGCTGTCCTGACATCACAGAGATGACTAGAGGCCTCCACACTGTACGGTGGTGATAACGCAGGGCAGCTGTCCTGACATCACAGAGATGACTAGAGGCCTCCATACTGTACAGTGGTGACAACGCAGGGCAGCTGTACTGACATCACAGAGATGACTAGAGGCCTCCATACTGTACGGTGGTGATAACATAGGGCAGCTGTCCTGACATCACAGAGATGACTAGAGGCCTCCATAGTGTACAGTGGTGACAACAGAGGGCAGCTGTCCTGACATCACAGAGATGACTAGAGGCCTCCATACTGTACAGTGGTGACAACAGAGGGCAGCTGTCCTGACATCACAGAGATGACTAGAGGCCTCCATACTGTACAGTGGTGACAACAGAGGGCAGCTGTCCTGACATCACAGAGATGTCTAGAGGCCTCCATACTGTACAGTGGTGACAACGCAGGGCAGCTGTCCTGACATCACAGAGATGACTAGAGGCCTCCATACTGTACAGTGGTGACAACAGAGGGCAGCTGTCCTGACATCACAGAGATGACTAGAGGCCTCCATACTGTACAGTGGGGACAACAGAGGGCAGCTGTCCTGACATCACAGAGATGACTAGAGGCCTCCATACTGTACAGTGGTGACAACAGAGGGCAGCTGTCCTGACATCACAGAGATGACTAGAGGCCTCCATACTGTACAGTGGTGACAACAGAGGGCAGCTGTCCTGACATCACAGAGATGTCTAGAGGCCTCCATACTGTACAGTGGTGACAACGCAGGGCAGCTGTCCTGACATCACAGAGATGACTAGAGGCCTCCATACTGTACAGTGGTGACAACAGAGGGCAGCTGTCCTGACATCACAGAGATGACTAGAGGCCTCCATACTGTACAGTGGGGACAACAGAGGGCAGCTGTCCTGACATCACAGAGATGACTAGAGGCCTCCATACTGTACAGTGGTGACAACAGAGGGCAGCTGTACTGACATCACAGAGATGACTAGAGGCCTCCATACTGTACAGTGGTGACAACAGAGGGCAGCTGTCCTGACATCACAGAGATGACTAGAGGCCTCCATACTGTACAGTGGTGACAACAGAGGGCAGCTGTACTGACATCACAGAGATGACTAGAGGCCTCCATACTGTACAGTGGTGACAACAGAGGGCAGCTGTCCTGACATCACAGAGATGACTAGAGGCCTCCATACTGTACAGTGGTGACAACAGAGGGCAGCTGTCCTGACATCACAGAGATGACTAGAGGCCTCCATACTGTACGGTGGTGACAACAGAGGGCAGCTGTCCTGACATCACAGAGATGACTAGAGGCCTCCATACTGTACAGTGGTGACAACGCAGGGCAGCTGTCCTGACATCACAGAGATGACTAGAGGCCTCCATACTGTACAGTGGTGACAACAGAGGGCAGCTGTCCTGACATCACAGAGAGGACTAGAGGCCTCCATATTGTACAGTGGTGACAACAGAGGGCAGCTGTCCTGACATCACAGAGATGACTAGAGGCCTCCATATTGTACAGTGGTGACAACGCAGGGCAGCTGTCCTGACATCACAGAGATGACTAGAGGCCTCCATATTGTACAGTGGTGACAACATAGGGCAGCTGTCCTGACATCACAGAGATGACTAGAGGCCTCCATATTGTACAGTGGTGACAACGCAGGGCAGCTGTCCTGACATCACAGAGATGACTAGAGGCCTCCTTATTGTACAGTGGTGACAACAGAGGGCAGCTGTCCTGACATTACAGAGATGACTAGAGGCCTCCATATTGTACGGTGGTGACAACAGAGGGCAGCTGTCCTGACATCACAGAGATGACTAGAGGCCTCCATACTGTACAGTGGTGAAAACAGAGGGCAGCTGTCCTGACATCACAGAGATGACTAGAGGCCTCCATATTGTACAGTGGTGACAACGCAGGGCAGCTGTCCTGACATCACAGAGATGACTAGAGGCCTCCATATTGTACAGTGGTGACAACGCAGGGCAGCTGTCCTGACATCACAGAGATGACTAAAGGCCTCCATACTGTACAGTGGTGACAACACTGATTAGCTGTCCTGACATCACAGAGATGACTAGAGGCCTCCATATTGTACAGTGGTGACAACATAGGGCAGCTGTCCTGACATCACAGAGATGACTAGAGGCCTCCATATTGTACAGTGGTGACAACAGAGGGCAGCTGTCCTGACATCACAGAGATGACTAGAGGCCTCCATATTGTACAGTGGTGACAACAGAGGGCAGCTGTCCTGACATTACAGAGATGACTAGAGGCCTCCATATTGTACAGTGGTGACAACGCAGGGCAGCTGTCCTGACATCACAGAGATGACTAGAGGCCTCCATACTGTACAGTGGTGAAAACAGAGGGCAGCTGTCCTGACATCACAGAGATGACTAGAGGCCTCCATATTGTACAGTGGTGACAACGCAGGGCAGCTGTCCTGACATCACAGAGATGACTAGAAGCCTCCATATTGTACAGTGGTGACAACGCAGGGCAGCTGTCCTGACATCACAGAGATGACTAGAGGCCTCCATACTGTACAGTGGTGACAACACAGATTAGCTGTCCTGACATCACAGAGATGACTAGAGGCCTCCATATTGTACAGTGGTGACAACATAGGGCAGCTGTCCTGACATCACAGAGATGACTAGAGGCCTCCATATTGTACAGTGGTGACAACAGAGGGCAGCTGTCCTGACATCACAGAGATGACTAGAGGCCTCCATATTGTACAGTGGTGACAACAGAGGGCAGCTGTCCTGACATTACAGAGATGACTAGAGGCCTCCATATTGTACAGTGGTGACAACGCAGGGCAGCTGTCCTGACATCACAGAGATGACTAGAGGCCTCCATACTGTACAGTGGTGAAAACAGAGGGCAGCTGTCCTGACATCACAGAGATGACTAGAGGCCTCCATATTGTACAGTGGTGACAACGCAGGGCAGCTGTCCTGACATCACAGAGATGACTAGAGGCCTCCATATTGTACAGTGGTGACAACGCAGGGCAGCTGTCCTGACATCACAGAGATGACTAGAGGCCTCCATATTGTACAGTGGTGACAACGCAGGGCAGCTGTCCTGACATCACAGAGATGACTAGAGGCCTCCATACTGTACAGTGGTGACAACGTGACACTTAAATTTGAATTTTCTAGTAATTTCCTAAAAATAATAAATTAAATAGAGACCCTTTTTAAAAATGTGGTATGACATTTCATCATAATACATAGTTTTTCCTAATCTTTATATTTTCACCTGAACATGTATTTATGTAAATAATGGTCTTTTTCTGAAAATCATGGCCTTTTCATAATCTCAGTGCATATTTCAAAATGTTATGGTATATTTCAACATTTAATCACAAGTTCCAACATTATTTGTTAAACGTTGACTCCTTCGGGCCTCCATGGTACGCTGGTATATCACTGCACTTTAAGCAATTGATGTTCTGTTTAACACTGTTACCCTGGAATGTCTTGTTCTATTGCCTGTCCCTATCACCTGTCCCTCATTTGTTTTATTAGTATGTGTATATATGTGTCCCTCCCTGCTAGTCAATTTTGGTCGCCTGTTTAAATGTCTGCTATTTATGCTGTTTCCCACACCGTGTTCACATTAACGCACGTTCGTGCAGATCTCAGGGACTTCGGATTTTTACAGTGTCGGTAATTGTGGGCCAAACCACAGACGCATGAAAATCGTAGGATGTCTTGGGCTTTATATACAACGATTAAGAGTTTTCCCCACAAATTACACACACAGAAATCTCAAGGACAATAAAAAAGGTCACAGGATTCATATCAATTTGGAGAGTCAAAGAAAAGGGTCCGAAAACGTATTTAGTTGTTCATTTTGCGTGTAGACAATAACCATATTTAATGATATGTATTTCTGAACACTACATGGTCAACCTTCGTGTCAGCATGTAATTAGAATAATAACAGTCAGGGCCTCAATGCAAAAACTTAATAATCAGAAATAAATATCACATAGATTACCCAGGTCTCAAGTCTCGTGCCTGTAGCCATGTAGCCGTTTGTGTGCTAACAACGTCAAAGCAACCAAGGCAAGTAAAGTCAATCTTTGCACTCTGATACCAATAAACCAATTAGAGTAAATTAACACTGTGACATACTTTGATTGACAGCCCCTAATTATCTTAGGAGTGAGGAAATGCATAAATATTTAATTCTTACCAAATTTCAGAATCCATCTACAATGTATACATAGCTTGCAGGCTGATGCGAGTCATAAAAACGTACAAGCCATTTTACCACTTCTCACGCCGCTTGCTCACGGCGAATTAGCACTTTGTAGGACAGTGGCTTTGAGGAATCTGACTGTAATGCCTGACAGAAGCCTCTGAGACAGTCAGCCGTAAATGCTCGTTGTTATTGATTGACAAATATTCGCTCTCGTCTGTGAATTGTAACAGCATAAAGGGGCCCAGTATTGTGGGGCATTTTCCTCCGAGAGGTATAGACGATGCGGAGAGAGGAGAGTCTGGCCAAGCTTTACTAAAGCCCAGTCCTCCTCCAGGGCCCAGTCCTCCTACCTTCTCCCTCCCACCCCCTCTTTCTTTCCATCTCCGGTTAAATAGCTTCACTAAAGTCATTATTCGCTTAATTGGACCAATTCAGCATGTTTTCCCAAGGTCTTAAGTAGTTTACGATTGTTTTTTCCATCTTTTCTCTTTTCCCCTCAGGGGAGACCTGTTTGCCATGTATAAGAGAAGTGAAAAGGAGAGACAGAGAGATACCTGATCCAATTCTCCCATGGTTCTGTGAGATGGTGTTCATTCCCAGGGCCCAATTGGTTGGTTTTGTCGTGCACCTCCAAAGTCCAAGTAAAATGTGTTGTATGTTTTTACAGCCGGGCTCAGGTTATGGAGTCTGATTTCTAGTCAAATTTGCCACCACC